>CM010611.1:15309481-15534049 GCA_003430845.1 Xanthoceras sorbifolium
AATTTAATTAGATCAATTCAATAATTATAAACATATAACAAATGCGGAAGAGATAAACAAAATCAATACAAGAATTTTGGCATGGAAAACCCATTCCAACAAGGGATCAAAAACCACGGGACCACTCTTGGCCATTTAACGAACAATCTACTAGTGATAAATGCAGTACACCCTTAAGTTGAAAATATAAGGACTCACTCCTCTTGGACTATCCCACTCTAGTCTACCCGCGGGCTTTTTCTCTAATGATCTCGCAAGATCCACTAGGTGACTAAATGTATATCCTCAAGCTATCCTAGAATTCACACTCCTATTGGCGTGAGCCTACACCTATCGTCTCGCAAGAGCCAACTAATGAAATTCCACACAAATGCAACTTTTTCACAAGAAGCAAACCTTGAGATCATTCACAAGACTTCACCAAAGTCACACAAGCTCTTCCAACAACACAAAGGATTATGGTCTAAGTGTTCAATGATGTATGAACATACAATTAGGATGTATGACCAATACAACCTATGATGCTAAATGAATTAGTGCACACAATCTACTTAAATAAAACTTAGCATAAACACATTTCAAGACCTAACAAATTTTGTAACAAATTCAACACTTTCAAGTCATGAAATAAACATATTCAATGCATGCACTCTACAAGGCAGCCAACATGTTTATATGAATGTGATTCTAACAACAAGTAAATTATTATAATAACAACTAACACTCTTGATCCAACCTAGATTAGTACTAATCCACTAAACATATGTGAGATAGAGGTTTAATTCATTCAAGCAAGACATGCACTCTAAATAACAACATAAAGTTATCTAGGTACTAATTCAACTTCCTAAACCCCTTATCATGCATTAAACACAAAACCCACAAGTTTTCAACATTTAATCAATATCTAAACTCATTCAAGAACAAAAAAAGAGATTTAAATGATATGAAGCATAAAACACCCTTCAACATACAAGAAAAACACTTACCACAAGTCTCTAGTTTGATTCCATGGACATACAAGAGAGATTGGGTGAGTTTTGAGAGAGTGGATTTGAGAGTATATGAAGAGAGGGAGCTGCTAGGTCTTCTTTCTGGTTTTTGGATGAAAAAGATGAAATGGCCTTTATATAGGAAGAGCCACGGGTCGGGTTGCCACACAAAACGGGTCGGGCGCACATGTTGGGTCTGGTGCAGTTTGCTGTACTGACCTATGTTCGGTTTCAAGCTAATATCTAGAGAAATGCCACCCAGAAAATTCTGAAAAAATAACTGAGAAAGTAGACACATATATGAACAACTTTCATGAAGAACACCATTTAAAATTCGGACAGTAAGGGTGCCATATTGGACCACATACATGACACACACAAATTGTCTCCCCTGTTTTTTCAGCACTGACCTATGTCTGGTATTTAGCTATTATATAGAGAAGCGCTACCCTGAAAATTCTAAAACAATTAGAGAAGAAATTAGACACATATACGAACCACTTTTATGAAGAACACCGTTTATAATTCGGACAAGAAGGGTGACATATTGGACCACATACATGTCACACAAAAACTGTCTCCCCTGTTTTTCTAGCACTGACCTATGTCCGGTGTCTATCTAATATCTAGCGAAGTGCCGCCCAAAACATTTTGAAAAAATTATAGAAGTAAGTACACACATAGGCCAACAACTTTCATGAAGAATACGCTTTGCAATTCGGATAGGAATGTGGAGATATGAGACCATCTATAGGATGCATCTGCAGAACATAATATATGAATGCAATACAATGAACTATGCACCATATACCATGTCAATGATGAATGAGATGCCTAGAAACATAATGAATGATATGTTGTGAGTGTGTGAGATCCTAAAAACCTTTGTGAGATTGAGAGCAACTTATCAAATGAATCGATGATCTTGATGCCTTCAACAAAAGCTCCCAAACACAATTACAACCAAAGAGTGTTTTGCACGGAATTAGCCAATCTAGAAAATACTCGACCTAATGAAAATGTCGTAACTGCCAAGTTCTATTTGAGAGATATTAAAGTTACAAATACAGTAAGACATGATGATTCCATTCTCTCAACTCTCCCTGTATGAAGTTAAGAGTAATGGCAGTAAGGGGCTTCACAGCCGACTTCGTCTCATATAGACTTAGATCGTTTCCTTAAACTACCTTTTCATTTTACTTTCCCTTCACTTTTCTTTTTCTCTTACTTTCATGGCTACTGAAGACATTATACGATTATGCGAAGGACTCATCCTCTCGACGGACGAACAAAATGCAGTCAACATCACGGGAGAAGAAAAATAGGTGGGAGTTCGCAAGATTGCTCTGTGTCTGGTAGGGAAGCTACTATCGAACAAACAAATAATAGAGAGGCATTTAAGATGATTATGCCCAAAATATGGCGGACTTCCCAAGAAGTCGAAGTGGAGGTTATTGGCGACAACATTTTTGTCTTTTATTTTAGGAACGCAATGGATCGTAAATGTGTTCTTAAAGGCGGACCATGGAGTTTCGATAATGTACTTTTGGTACTTGAGATCCCGTTCGGTTTTGGTGACTTCACGAACATGGAATTTTGATGGACTACCTTTTGGATTCAAATCCATAACATCCCTCTGATATGCATGACCAAACAAATTGGGATCAGGTTGGGCCAACATATCGGCACGGTTAAGGAGATAGATGTCGGATCCTCCGGAGATTGCTTTGGAAAGTTTCTTCAAGTGCGTGTTTGCATTGACATCCAAAAGTCACTCCGTAGAGCTTTACGAGTAAAAATGGATGGTGTGACTGAAGAAAAGACACTTTTATTGAAGTATGAACGGCTGTCGGAGCATTGTTACCTTTGTGGCATGGTAGGTCATTCCTTTCGAGAATGCTTGCAATGCGACCAAAGTAATTTTAATGGAGATGTTAGTACGTTACCCTACGGTTCTTGGATGAGAGCAACGAGTCCAGGGAAGAGTCGGCCCTCCTTGTATAACCGTCATAACCAGTCTTCTCCCAAGCAAAACCCTTCTCGACATGGCTAAGGAATTTCAAACTCTCACCAACACCAAGAAGGGAAGAGAACCGGCTATGAAGATGCACAAGACCTGCTCGCCAGCAGCAATACCTTGAGCGAAACAGGAGGGAGTAGGTTTGCTTCCAGTCATTGTGGATACTAATTCTCTTGAGGTTGTGTCTGCTATTAATAGTCCATCAGTTTACTTATGTGAAGTCGGGTTAGTCATCTCCGACATTGTGGATTTGCTAGGCCGGTGCCTAGGTTTGAAGGTCCTTTATGTCCCACGGTCAGCTAATAGCTATCCTAGTCTATACTCTAGTCTATACTCTAGCTAGATTTGCTTTGAGAATTGATAGAGATCTTTTCTGGCAAAATAGCTATCCGGCTTGTATTAGTGAGGCTCTAGTGGGTGATATCGAGGGTATTGTTTAGCTTTAGGGTATTGTTTAGCTTTAGGTTCTTTGTGTGCTTTCTAGCCTTGTATAAAAAAATTGGTGTATCAAACAAAAGAGCAAAAAGTGTAGGCCTATTAAAACATAAACGAAGCCAAAAAAATAGGCCCGTTTAACACTCTTAGGCCTTCATTTGGGCCTCCGATCTCAACAGCCCAAATAATCCCACTATGGCATGCATGAGTCTCATGACCTACCACAAACGGCTACACTCTACCGACCTCTATATCAATCAATCATTCACACAACGCAATTATTACTTATATTTTGAAAGAATTGAGCTGTTATGTGAACGTTGCCAGCCCACTTTCGCCAGCTGTTTGTCGGCCCCACGCGCCGCACATCTCTCCCTATTTAAACTCTCTCTTCCTCTCGAAACCCTAACCATCCACAATTTACAACAACCACATCTCTTTATCTTCAAAGACATTTCACCCAGTTTCAGCATTTTCACAAATGGCCCAAGTTAGCTTCTCTAAGGCTTTGATTTTCGCTTTGGTTATGGCTGTCTTCTCAGCCGCTGTCTCTGCTCAGGATTTGGCTCCCTCTCCTGCTCCCGCCGCCGGTGCTGGTGTTAATCTGCCCGTTTCTGGTGCTGTTGTTGGCTTCTCTTTGGTTGTCTCTGCTTTGGCTCTCTTGAAGCACTAGATTTTTCAACTACCCTTACTTGTATTTTTTGTTGTGTTTTTTTGACTACTCGAGAGTGATTTGTATTAAGATTGTATTGGATTGATTCTTTGTTATTCGATTATATTTACATTAATTAAACATTTTTTTTTATTATAAATTAGCTTCTCGTATTTTAGTAATTTTGTTTTTGTTAACTATTAAGATCTCTGAAGTTATTAACATTATTCAGAAACGAAACGAAAATGAAAAGATGAATAAGATTTATTTGTTCATTTAGAAGAACAAATTTCTGATAGCATTAAATCCGAAGAAGCTCTATTTTGTTGCAGTTTTTATGCAACAATTCACCATTGCCTGAAAAATATCTTACGTAATTAACACACGCTTTGTTAAAAATATCTCAAATTTTTAATCCCTAGACAAAGAAACAAATGATTCGCAATAAATTTTTCACATTTCTCATCTAAAATGATTTTTCTCGTCTTTTTTATGCAGCCTGCCTTCCTTTGTTAGGGACAAGCCTTTTCTTTTATCAGTGATTAAAAAAAAAAATGGTTTACTGTGTGCGTCATTTACTCATATTTAAATAATCAATTAACTTTAATCTTATTACACATTATAATATATACATCACGCGCACTGAAATATTTATCTTCATTGAACGGCCATACATGTTAAAAATCAATTAAAATATATAAATATTGATTCACATACGCCTATTTAGAACTTGCATTGAAGTTGATCTTCATCTACGATCATTTTTTCCCTAATTGAAGTCAAATCACCCGAGTTTCATAGACATAAATGATTATATTTAATTAAGGGGGAGATTTTTATTATGGTCCTTAACTTTTAAGAAATTATCAGTTTTTTAAAGCAGTTATGGTTAATGGTATTTTTGGACCCTAATTTTTTAGAAAATGTATCAATTTGATCCTTTAGTTAGTCAACCGTTAGTCAAACATAACGGTTCCAGGGGTATTTTCGCCTTTAAACTTATTAATAACTAAACAGTAAGTTTTTTAGTAAAATGACAAATCTATTCCTAGTTAAAAATTTAAAACAAATTAAATTAAAAAATTAAAAATTTTAAAAAAATTTCAGTGGATCTCCACCGTCCATCAATCTTGAAAATTAAAGATTATAAAGATTATACTCAAATTTTTTTAAAAAACAAAATTGAAAATTAAATATTTTTATTTTTAAAAAAATTGAAATTCAAAATGGTGGAGATCCAGCAAAAAAAAAAAAAAATTCAAACTATGAAGTTGAACGAATCCAGAAAACGAACCCAGTTTTCTGGATTCGTTCAACTTCAAAGTTTGATTTTTTTTTGTTGGTGGAGATCCAAGGAGATCCAGATTGGATCTCCACCATTTTGAATTTCAATTTTTTTTTTAAAATAAAAAATATTTAATATTTAATATTATTTTTTAAAAAAATTTCAATATAATCTTTACCGTCCATCAATCTGATATATTAAAAAATATATTTTAAATATTTTAAATATTTTAAATTTTATTTTTTAAATATTAAAATGAAATGACCATATTACCCTTCTAATTATTAATAATCTTTTTAAATTTTTGAGGTTAAAATTGTAATTTAACTCAATAAAGTAGAATCAAGGGTAAAATAGTCATTTTATCAATTCTGTTAAGTTTGACTGATAAAAATGTAGTCAGAGAGACTAAATTGATACGTTTCCTAAAAGTTAGGGTCCAAAGATATCATTAACCATAACTGCTTTAAAAAATTAATAATTCCTTAAAAGTTAGGGACCAAAATGAAAATCCCCCTTAATTAAGAGATGTTAGAATTAAAGAAAATTAAAAATATTAAAGTATGAAAAATAACTATACATTGTTAATATATTATTAGTTATGTGTGAGAAAAAAAAAATTATTTTTGTTAAATTTTTGGGTGTCTAAAGCATTCTTGTTTTCAAGAGAAATAGTTTTTGTTTCAGGCCCTCTATCAAAATGTTAGATTGTGTCAGCGTATGTTCCAAAAGTATATGTTAGGGATATAAATATTAATAGAAAATTTACATTGTTTGTGCATTGTTTTTTATTTTTTTAATTACAAAATTTAAAATTTGGGGAAGGGAATACGCCTTAAATACATAATCTCAATATATAGATGTGAGAGCTTACCACTAAGCTAAGCTATCTCAATATTTTTCCTATATTATGTTTTTTGAAATAATGAATTTTTTTTTTTCGTTTTCGAACCTTTTAAGTGCGTGTAAAGTCACATATTTTGTGTTGACTTTATTTCGTATCAAAATCTCACTTGCTTGCAACTCGGGTTATGTTAGTGTTATAGTATACTTGGTGTTTTCTGTTCTGATGGGTTCAAGTTTCGGTTCTGTCTTTGGAAAGCTCGTGTGTTATGGTAAGCAAATGCTTGGCTTTAACTTTCGAAAGGTAAAGTGCACACACAAACAATTTGCATATTTGTGTCCCTGCATCGTAGTGCACATGTCCTTGCACACACATACATATTGCATATGTATTACTGCATCGTTGTGCATCTTACCTACATGCATTCTAGGAATTGGTATTGTTCATGTTCATTTCAGTTAGTTTGCTTGTTATTGTAGCTGTTATTGTTTTCCGTTGTATTTCGGAGATATTCGTGCTTGAGTTATGTAACTCTGTTCGGAAGCACGTTATGTTGAGCCATGAATGGAAAATGCTGAGATTTCCCTCTTGCAAGTTCACAGTTTTTCTCTGTGCTTGCAGTGGCTGGTTGCATTTCATTTCAGGCTTTTGAAATATATCAGGCAACCCTGTCTTGTGGCACTATGATTGCAACTTTGGCTCGCACATTGTCTTCTAGTTTTTCTAGTTGCAACTCGCGACCTATTTCTGCATGCCTTCGCTTGGAGGTTTGGCCCTGCAGTTTCTTCCACCTTTTCTGGTTGAAACTCACGGCCTTCTTAACGCTGCTATTAGCCAGCGGTTTTTACCTAGTGTTTCTAGTTAAAACTCGCGACCGCTTCTTGTGGCCTTGTGGTCACAAGCTTGTCTAGCGAATTTCCTCCAGGAAGAATTAGCGACCTAGACTCGCAGTACTTGGCCAGCGACCTTTAGCTGCGAGGTTGATTTTGGGTTCCAAGTGACCCATCTTGTGAGCTCTGCCAACGGATCATGCTAGCTGTTTGACTGACGGGTCTCATTAAATGAGCTCCCTATAAATACCCATCTTATATCATTTTCTAAAAAGACTTAAATCCTTTGAAATCAAAAGAGGAAAACCTTAAAAGAGAAAGAGGTTAGTCAAATCCAACTTCCCTTTGTTATCTTTAGGAATCACGCTCTTCTTGGTCACTAGCTTCCTTCATGGTAAGGTTTTTTTTTTATCCTGAGATTTCCATGTATTCTTGTCACTGCTATTGCCAAAAATCTCTTAAGCATATCTAAGTTTACATTTGACAATAATGCTTATATTGAATTCACTAAAACTTGTTGTGTGTTAAAGGAAAAGAATGCCAAGAAGGTACTCTTCACAAGTTTGCTTAAGGATTAACTCTACAAGCTTGGTCTCTCTTGTGTTCAAGCTTCAAGGATTGCTGATCATCCATCAGTTTCCTCTACTGCTGTATGTCCTTTATCAGCTTACTCATCAGGTTCTATAGCTGTCAATTTTCCAGCTTCTACTGCTTCATCTACTGTTGTAAATACTCTCAATAAAAGTTGTTCAAATCATGTGAATTCTTCAGCTATGAGTAATGAATGTAAGTTTAGTGCTAAAGCATTGTTAATAGCTCAAGTAAATGAAACATTATGGAACATTAAACTTGGCCATCTTGCCCGTTTGATACTTAAAAATATTCTAAAGAAATTGCATATAACACCTGTGCCTAGTGATCTCAAATTCTGCGATTCATGTAAGCTAGGCAAGATGCATCACTTGCCCTTTCAGCCCTTAACTCACAAAGCAACAGCTCCTTCAGAGCAAATTTTTACAGACAGCAACTTCTGTAATTACAAGTTATCTGTGCGATACTTTAGGCCATTCGAAGTGCTTGTGTAATAGAAGTAGCTCATCAACACCAGCCAGCTTACTAGCTACTTCATCAGTTACAGCTAATGCCAGTGCAGGTCACTCATCTGTTATGAGCATATATCGTGTGAAGCAAAGGTGCAAGGTCACTATACTGATCTCTCCAGTAAGATGTCAAAGCCTGATGTATGATCATTATGATGATCAAAGGTCTTTAGTTGGTGGTTAAGAGAGATCAGATGCAGCTGTAAGCAATGTTGATGTGGCTCCAATTTGTTATGGATGATTGGCCGGCCGCATTTCATGGAATTCTATTACAGAATACATTGTGCATGATTAAGAACTATAAATAACTGAAGAATAGTATTTATCAAGTTAGTTAATCATTCTTGAAAAATTCACAGGGTCTGAAAGTGAGTGTTTTCACCATTAATGAAAGAGGTCAATTCAGGCATTTCATCGAGCAGCTTGTTATTTCTATCAAACAGTTAGCTTTTTCAGCTTGGAAAAATTGGTAGTGCTTGAAACTGCCACCTATTAGCAAAATTCATTTAGTATTCTATATTTGCCAGCTTAAAAAGAAAATTGGTGAGAATCATCCAGTGATGCAAGATCTTCTAGTGGTTATAGATGATTCCATTGTGCCTATTCTACAAGTCTTTTTGGGGCAATGAATTCGAAAAGGACGAAAGGAGGTTTTGGTGCATTGGCAAGGATTATCAACAGTTGAAACCACTTGGGAGTCTGAATCAGCTATCAAAGAGCGCTTTCCAGAAGCTCACCTCGAGGACGAGGCTTTTGCTTAAGGGAATGAAACTAATGCAATTACTTTACATTTTCCATGCATTCCCTGCACTTAGAGATTGAAGTGGTGCTGTTGAAGACATTAGACTTAGGAGGCTGAGTATTAGCTCCTATTATATTGGAGATATTTGATAGGATTCTGCTTGTGTTTAAATGACGAAACATGTTGAATAAATCAGACCATCAACTTTGGTTGAAGTGGGAAGCTAACCCCTCGAAGAGTTGGAAATTTATCTTAAAATGCTTATTATTACAATTTCAGTAGTTAGAAGGCAGGAGGTAGGGTAAGATTGGATTGAAGATTGGTTACTTTTTTGGATTTCGGCGTTTGAAAATATGAGAGAATGAAATAGTGTTTTCATAACCCACAATAGCTAGACATGTGATACCCACACGGCCATACCCACCTACAATATATGTGTTTATCCAAAACCGATGATCGTGGGATATACAATTTCTCTCCCTTCTTGATTTTACACTTCTCTTACTCTTTTTTTTTTTTTAATAATTATTTTATTCTTTAAGCATTATATTATTCAATAAAATAAAAAGTAATTATATTATTCTACAAGATGATTTATATTAATATAGAATATTTTTTAATAATTTATTAATATATAACTTAATTTTTGAAATTTTAATATTAATTTAAAAGATTATTTCAAAAATTATCTAATCCGATCCAATAACACATTAAAAAAAAGAATGTATCTTATCCAATCAAATATAAAAAAATCAATACAATTTAATACGACAGACCAAACATAATTTTAATATGTGATCGTAGATAAAATTTGAATGTAACCACATGCCCAGTTCGAACTCCTTCACCAAATTAAAAAAGAAGAAAAAAAGCCATATTGTCATATGACTCACCACTTACCTGGCATCATAATAAGAGTGAAAAAGATAATGGGATATCGGCTTTCCAATTTGCTATTTTCATTCTTCGGTAACAATTTTACTAGCCTGGGGAGGAGCAATGTGGAGTCCAACGTAAGCAACCTAGAAGTTGGCGCATTTGAGACCTATATATCCCAAAGTGCTCAAGTGATGTGACCTTTATTGACTTTGACCATTTACAGAATTTAACCGTCTGACAACACACTTGAAATCTAATTGTTAAAATTGTGACCATATCATTAACCCATTGATGAGTTATCTAAAACAATCTAGAAAGCTATGTACTTCAATTCTTTCCTTGGAAAGTTAGAACACTTCTGAGCGGGTCAAAGGCAACGAGCGTACAAACGTGTCTATCTCCTATTCGGTGCCATCCCACCTGTCCACCAATCAACATCTCTCACCACACATACACAAAACTTCCAACTCGTCGACATACGAGGCAATAAAACAACAGTCGCTGTCATACTTCACCTGCATAAATTCCGCAAAATCCTCGCTTCGTAAATCATAGCAGCGCAACAATAGAGCAAAACAGACTACTAATTATTTGTTTCTCAGCAATTTCGACTTCTTCTAGTTTTGTTCTTTATCATTCACTAATAACACTAGTAATTAGCAACTTTTTTTTTTTTTTTTTATTACTACAAGCAAGACATTCACAAAGCAAGCTAACCAATAATTTGGTTATCAACCGCTAGGGCCTCGCTAAAACAAACCGGAAAATCATTCCTTCAAAAAGGATTTTTATCTAAGCTCAAGGCAAATCTGGCTAAGGTATGGGCAACCATATTAGCTGAACGGGGAACATAAAGAACCTTCGATCCTAGATATTTTCCTAATAACTCCATAATATCGAGAATTACCAGTCCCACTTCAGAAAAATAGCTGGAGGTATTGTTAATAGCAGAGGCTACATCAAGAGAATCGGTAAAGTTGAGGTAGCAAGCAAGTCCAACTATAAGAGGCAAGTAATTGATTAAATTCCTAAAGTTCAAAGCGAGTTGCGAAGCTCTAGCGAGCTAGGAAGACCTCGTAATCTCTCATCCCATCATCACAACTTAGCTCTAACTCATAGTCACTTAGCTCAAAGCGTGTTTTCCAGATAAGAGAAGATCCCATGATTTGATGGATCTGATCACACCAGTTGATTGAATTTGAATTTATATTTAATCTCTGATTTTTAGTGATTATATTGTCGTTTCAATTACGATACTTATGGGAATGATTTTATTCCTGATTTTAAGTGATTCAATCAATGTAAACTAGTAATGACATCACCCCTTCAGGTTGCCAGATTTCAACATATGGATGGAAAGGCAGATCGAGATGGAGAAAATACAGGCAGAAATGGCATGTGGTTATCAATTCCTGATGCAGAACCAGCTCGCGCGTGAGCAGGTCGTCAAGAAAACCTCATCCCCACTTTTGGTGCGGGTATACCCAGTCCAAATCGCTCGTCATTTTACCAGACAGGATCCCCCTTGGTGTGATGTTCAGTGAGGTGAAATTTCCTTTCACTCAACCAACGCAACGAGAAGAGCTGTAGGGGAACAAGGTGAGCGGTGTGAAGGCTTGCATCGCACCGGACCGGTGATCATCGTGAACACCAACGGTGAGAGGTATGTGGAGTTCAACAGAGATCGTAGGAGTGTCCCAGCCTATAGCTCAACCCACCGAACTAGGTCGCCACGCCATCAACGTGAGACCCGCGATCAGCGACTTGATGGGGGCAATAATAGAGACGCCTATTGAGTGACCCCAGCTGTCAGAATTCTTAAAAACCAGGCCGTTGTGGAACAACCAGATTGGAGGGACAGGTCGCCAGACAAGCGCCCTCGAAGGTTGCCCAACTCGTAAAATTAGCCCCAAGGCAATTGAGTAGATCGCAGAGAATAGTGCGACAACCCGTCCTGCCCCCAAATATCAGGTATTGTTACAAAGGCTGGAGCAACTAGAACAGCGGGGTGTAAGGGCAGAACCAACAGACATATATATAGAGCGAAGCCCGTTTTGCTGGGATAAAATAAGCTACTACCAGATCGCTTTAAGATGCCTAACATTCCCCTTTATCAAGTAAAAAGTGATCCCTTCGACTACCTGGACACTTACAACGTGCAGATGAACCTCCTCACAACGAGCAGCAGAGTCAAGTGCTAATGCTTCCTAGTAATGCTCGGGGTGATTCCCAGGAAATGGCTAAGGGGACTTTCAGCTGGGACTATCACAACCTGGGACCATTGCCAGGCGCTGTTCATGTAATAATATCAAGCTCTAAGGAAGTAGCTCGTTCCTTCCTGCCATTTGGCAACAATATTCCAATAGTCAGGCGAGTCCCTGAAGGATTACATAGCTCGCTTTCAGAGAGAAGTAAGTTGCATTGACAGCCCAACAGATGAGAGCGTGCTGATATCGATCACCGTCGGGATACAGAAGGACGGTAAGCTCTAAAGGAGCATATACAATAAGCTCGTCAAGACTCTTAGGGATTTCTACAAGCGATCCAACACTCACATCCGTATGGAGGAAGCTTTTGGGGTCCTTAAGAAAAGCAACCCCAACCATAAGAAATATGGGGGTGGGAGCTTGCATGACATGAACAAACAGAAGAACAGTGGCTGGAACAACAACAATAACAACAATAATAACAATCGCAACAGAGGTGGGGGTTCATAGAGAGATAAGGTCTTAACCAGTCAAGTGAAAAAGAAGGCCAGAGACAATGAGGGCATAAGGAGGCATACAGGTTGTTACCAGACTTACATGGAGCTGTCCGATTCCCGGGATAAAATTTTCATTACAAAGAGGAATAAGGAAGAGTTGGGAAGGCCGCATGCCTTGAGGATGCCCATGCGAGCTAGAAACCCCAACAAGTTTTGTGCTTATCACAACTAGGTGGGCCATACTACAACTGGCTACTTCGAGCGCAAGGACGCTATCGAGGATCTGATTATGAGAGATCGCTTGAGAGGTTATATAATACGACCTAGGAACCAGCCTCGGTAGCAGCAACAATATTAACAACAGTTGCTTGAGCCTGCGCGTCCTGAGCTGATCCTAGATGAACCAGTGGTAAGGGTGATCCATACCATTCATAGAGGGCCACACCTCACAAGTACCTCGAACAGGTCGCTTGCGCGCTACGTGAGAGAAGCGAGCCAACCTATTATAAGCATGATGAGTGCAGATGATTGACCTTCGAAGCAGAAGAGGACGATGATAGAAGGTATAACCTTCACAGACGCTGATATGCGAGGAGTGCATTAGCCGCACAACGATGCAATCATCATCAAAGCGACCATCGAGATAGTAGAAATCTTCAGAATAATGATTGATAATGGCAGCTCGGTGAACGTCTTGTACAAAGCGGCCTACGAGGAAATGAGATTGACACCAAGCCATTTGTGACCTTCAAAAGAGCCTCTCTACGGTTTCACTAGGGATTCTATCATTCCATTGGGGTTTATCACTTCGCTCTTAACACTAGGACAACTAGGTCGCCAAGCGACCACCATGGTAGACGTTTTCGTTATCGACTGCCTAACGGCCTACAGCGCCGTCTTAGGGAGGTCAGCGCTCGACGACCTATTGGTAATCACTTCCATCAAACACTTGACCCTAAAGTTTCCAACTCCAACAGGTGTAGGAAGTGTTTGCGGGGAGCAGAAAGTGGCCAGGACTTACTACGAGAAGACAGTCAGGATGGGATCCCGCGAGCAGGCCTCCAAAATGGACACTAGCGAGCAGATGATGAATACGCTGGTAGGGGCTTCCCGTAGCCAGTTAGTTCCAGAGCTCGACAATAATATTAATCCACACGAGATCGACGAGAAAGAAATTATTAGGCCCGTTGAAGAGTTGGAGGAGGTCCAGATAGACGAGTTGAAATCGAAAAGAACACTGAAGCTAGGAGGGAGTTTAGACCTATCAATTAAAATTGCGCTGCTCGCATTTCTAAAGGAGAATCTCAATGTCTTTGCTTGGATACACAATGATATGGTAAGGATCAACCCCGAGGTGATGGTGCACAGGCTCAACATAGATCCATCTTTTAAGCCCATCACACAGAAGAGGAAGGTGATGAATGCAAAGAGATATGTGGCCTTGAAGGAAGAAGTTGAGAAGCTCCAAGCCAATGGATTCATCAGAAAATCCTATTACCCGAATTGGCTCACCAACCCAGTATGGGTGAAAAAGAAGAACAACAAGTGGGGGACATGTGTAGATTTCATCGACCTCTACAAAACTTGCCTAAAGGACAGATTCCTCCTGCCAAGGATTGACCAGCTCGTAGATTCAACAGCTGGACACGAGTTATTAAGTTTCATGGATGCGTACTCCGAGTACAACCAGATCCCCATGTTTCAGGCATACGAAGAGCACATCTTGTTTATCACAGACAGAGGCCTTTACTACTACAAGGTGATGCCCTTTGGCCTGAAGAACGCGGGGGTGACCTATTAGCGGTTGGTCAAATAGAGGTGTACGTGGACGACATGTTTGTGAAATCAATCAAGGCAGCGGACCACATCGCAAACCTAGAGGACATGTTTCAGGTACTAAAAACGTATCAAATGAAACTTAATCCTCTTAAATGTGCCTTTGGTGTTACTTCTGAAAATTTTTTAGGTTTCATGGTAAACCAACGGGTAATTGAATCAAACCCAGAAAAAATCAAGGCGTCATCAAGCCTAAGCACGTGCAGAGCTTCAATGGGCAGGTCGCAGTATTGAGTCGCTTCATCTCTAACTCGACAGATAAATGCATTCCCTTCTTCAACGTGCTGTGAGGGAACAAAAAGTTTGAGTGGATGAAGGATTTGTGAGCTTGCCTTCTAGCAGCTCAAAGATATATGAGGCTATCTTCCTTATTATCAAAACCACAAGACGAAGAGAAGCTCATTGTATATCTGGCGGTGTCTCAGAACGCAATAAGCACGATCTTGATGCATGAGGAAAATAAGATCCAGCTGCTAGTCAATATGTAAGCAAGAGGCTGTTGGACGCTAAGAATAGGTACCCACAAATGGAGAAGCTCGCGTACTGCCTGGTGGTAGCGTCTAGGAAGTTGCGACCTTACTTCTAAGCCCACAGTATCAAGGTATTGACTAATTATCCTCCGAGACAGGTTTTCCAGAAGCCTGACACTTCAGGGAGATTGTTGAAATGGGTGATCGAGCTAGCACTGTACGACCTAGAGTATAAGCCATTGGCAGCGATCAAAGGTCAAGCCTTAATAGATTTTGTGGCGGAGTTCTCAGGCTTAAAGGAAAAGCCTCAATAGAAAGAACCTCGACAAGAAGCTTCCATTCATACTCCCAAGCTTAAGGACGAGCATAGAGAACTTGATTTCCCTCTATGGGAATTGTATGTCGACGGGTCATCTTGCGAAGAAAAAGTTAGGGCAGGTGTTATCTTAATCAGCCCGGAGATATACAAAATCCACTACGCACTGTGATTTGACTTCACTACGCCCAACAATGAAGCGAAATATGAAGCCCTCCTCGCTGGACTATGTCTGGCTAAAGAGCTACAAGTGCAGAGAGTGAAGATCTATAATGATTCACAGTTGATTGTGAATCAAGTCAAGAGAGAATTCCTAGCTCGTGGCGCAAAAATGGCAGCCTATCTGCAGAGTCAACGATCTCCTAGAAAAGTTCCAATGGCACAAGATCCAACAGATTCCACGAGCTCTAAACGCGCATGCTGGTGCTCTAGCCCGTGTAACGACCACAAAAGATCCAGACCTCCTTGACGTCGTGCCAGTAGAGCATCTGGAAAAGTACAGTATAGCGACCAAGGAGGTCACCATGGTGATCAGAACCTCGCCAAGCTAGTGGATGATCCATCTCATTGATTATCTTATAAGCAGGTTGTTACCTGCAAAGAAGAATGAAGCTCGACGATAATGGATTTTGGTAGCAAGGTATGTCATTTACTACGACATGCTATTCAAGCGTGGATTTGCAACTTCATTACTGTGATGCGTGGATGAAGAGGACGCTGTTGTCATCCTTAATGACATTCACGAAGGCCTATATAGCAACCATACTAGGGGGCTATCGCTAGCTCACAAGGCATTGCGTCATTGTTTCTACTGACAAATAATAAAGTAGGACGCTAACAACATGGAAAAAAAGTGTGACAAATGCTAAAGGTTTGCCAACATACCTTGAGCTCCCCCAACTTTGTTACACTCCATGTTAGCCCCTAGCCGTTTGCCATCTGAGGGATGAATCTGATTGGATCACTACCAACAGCCTGCGTTAAATGCAAGCACGCCGTAGTCGCTGTAGACTACATTAAATGGCAAAAGCTGAGGCTCTCAATGAAGTTTCCACCAAAAAGATTGAAAACTTTGTGTGGCAGAACATTGTGAGACCTCAGACGATTGTCAGAGACAACGACATGCAGTTTGAAAGTTAAAGGTTCAAGTTGTTATGTGAAGACCTCGTTATAACTAAGAGTTTTTCTACCGTTGACCACCCACAGGCAAATGGGCAGGTTGAGGCAGTGAACAAAATCATCAATCACACATTGAAGACAAAGCTTGAGGTAAAAAAGGGGGTTTGGGCAGACGAGCTTCTAAAAGTACTATAGGTTTATAGGACTACCGCAAGAAGTACTACAGCGGAGACCCCATTTTTCATGGTTTATGAAACGGAGACTATAATCCCAGCTGAAGCCATAGTGAGCACGTACATGAGAGCGACATTTGACCGAGAGCAAAATAACGACCTACTTGCAACGAATCTCGACCTGATCGAAGAAAAAAGGGACGCTGCTCATTTGAGGGTAGCTGTGTACCAACAGAGGGTTGCAAGGTATTATAAGAGAAAGTAAAGTTGTGACAGTTTAAAAAGGGCGACCTCGCCCTGAGAAGGAGCTTGGGCCTATAGATGCTGGAATCTACGCTTGATGACTTAGCGGTCTACGGTGATTGAGTAGGGGATGATGACCTGTAAAACAACAACGAAAGTATCGTGCTCTTGGGACACCGGGGTGGTGCCAGCTAAATAGCCTCCAACGTCCAAGTTAGATTATGAATCTAAAGGGAGAAAAACAAACAAAACGAATACTAACTTAATCGTGTGTATGTCGAGTGGTATATGATGTTATGTCGAGCGTGATAGTAAGATGAATGCTATGTCGTGCATAGTTGGTCTTATGGTTGCGTCGTGCATGAGTCTGATTGTTTTATAGTAGAGTGCCGGCTCAGAGTAAGAATTGCTTGACCTCTAACAATGAAGCCATAGGGCTGCATTTATAGAGGTTGGTGCTAGCCGTTGCACTTGGATTATATGAGGATATCGTGCTCTGAGATATCAGGGATTCCTATTATCTCGGAGCTATTTGACTGAGCAAGGTAGACTAAGTCAACCGAATTAGTCAAGGTTTGAGTGGGTCAGTTGCTTGTGGCTGCTAGGTCAGGTCGAGCGCTTAGGCTTGCTTTTAGGGTTAGGCCTTTATTTTGGGCTTCTTGTCATGTTAAGCATGTTTTGGGCCTGTCAAGTGCTGGGCTCGATTTTTGGGCTGTTTTTAGTTATTTTGTATTGTCTTTTTGGGTCTAAGCCTTTTGGGCTATTTTTGACCATTACAGTTTGCCCCATACTCTCTTAGTTTTTCTAAAATTCAAAGAGTAACACAGAGAGCTCGAAATTTAAAAGGTGTGTCAAGCTGATTTTAGCGCTTGACTTTGTTGAAGTCGTACGGGTGATAATTGTCGATCGTAGCTTATGCACTTTACGGGCGGTGTAAAGTTTTTCTGAGATGGGTCGACTAGAGCCTTTTAAATTTTAAGACGAATGTTGTCGCGCGAAGGTGATAGAGTTTGGCACTCGTCAACTCTGTGTCGTTCGAAGACTTAGGTGCTTCATATGATTTGAAAGGTGAAGCGTTAGATGTCGACTGTAGAGGTCTTTATTGATGTCTTTTTAGTTGTCTGCAGTGATAGTTAGGGCTGACGCGTTGCATTGATGGTTCGTGTGGTTTCGAGGTACGGCGGCGTCCGTAATGATGAGCTGTTTCATCAGTTTTCGCCTGGGAGAGTGTGTGGCCAACCGTTGGGTGCCACATGTCGTTGATACGATGACTGTTTGGGGCCTATTTAAATCAGCCTTCTCCCCAATTCTTCACTTTTTCACTTTCGCATTTTCATTTTCTCTCTGTAGAGCATAGCAGGTTCTTTCCAGAGCTTGAGTTCTTCATTTCCAGGCGGTTTCCAGGGTGATTTTTAGCCATTTCCTTAAAAAATCTTCAAGATATGTGTTTTGAAATACTTTCCTTGAAAGTTATTTGTTTCGCTTTTGTTTGAAAGTGCTTTTTCTCTGTTCTTTGCGTACTGCCATGCCTCTTTTGTAACGCCCCTAGTTTTTCTTACATATGACAAATATTATTTCCTTATTATCAAGCATGCAAAAGTGAGGTATGTAATGCATGTAGTATAATGGAGAAGAATAAAGTTAGAAATATTTATTATATTGTGAGATTCATTTTTGTGAAGTTTTAAGGGAATAATATTTTTGGAAGCATTTTCTAGAGAGGAATTAAATTTAGAAATGAATGAGAGGATTTGATTGGTGTAAAAATATATTTGAGAGACAAAGGATGATAAAGAATTTGGTGATCCATATTATTAGCAATCATCCAATGAGAGCAAGCCAACATGAAAGTAAAAAGAAATCATCCAATGAGAGCAAGCCAATATGAAAATAAAAAGGTGACATGAATTTGGTTGATTTGTAACTAGGTGAGATTAGTTTGAACTAAATTGATTTCTAGTTGAACAATTAATCAATTAAAAGCCATTTAAGTGGACTAAGGACATGTTGGGCATTTAGAAAATTGTTGAGGGGCAAATTAGGCAATGAAAACATGACTATATAAAGTGAGAAGTGAGATAAAAAACAAATTCTGCACTCTTCCATTTCCCTCTCAATTTTCTTCAATTCTTTCACTAGAAAACACCTTAATCTTCCCTCCTTATGCCATATAAGAATTCCAAGCTTCAATTAGAGTGATATCCATCAAGTTTCCAAGCCTTAGATCAAGAGGAAATTGAAGAATTCCAAGTGAGTGGGCTACTAGGAAATTCAAGTAAGTAGGAAATTGAGTTGTGAATGTTAGAACTATATTTTAGGCATGTAGAACTAGTAATTATGCATTAGAATTGTTAGGTTTTATTTTTATTGATTACATTTTCGTAGAGCCAAGAGAAACCCTAGACAAGGAAATCCAAGGAAAAGAGAAGGAGAGGGTTTGACAGTGCAATTGGAGGCTTGAAGAGGTGAAATCAAGCATTAGAAAGGTTGGTGTACACTTAATTTGAAAACTATGCTTGCATAATATTTGTGGATTGTTTTGATGTGTTTAAATGATGAAAGTTTGTTAATTTATGAAAACATACATAGCTGCCCTAATGTGGTATATGGTGTAAACGTGGATATTTTTAATGCTTTAATCCATATTTGATGTTATTGGATTGCATGTTGAATAAGTTATAAAGTAGTTTGACAATTTGAAGGGAAAGATAGGAAATAGAATCGTTTTGGCCGAATATGTGTAGGGTGGAATGATGTTGTTTTCTTTAATGTTAAATTGAGCTAAGAAATGATAAATGACTCTCTTCGACATTAGAGATGCAATGCTTTGATTTAATATGAAAACTATAAGCATGGCAAGTGTATAGATGTGGTTATACTTGGTGGGAGTTTAGTTAATAAATGGAAATGTGAAGATATATGTATATGCTATGTTGTATTGAAATTATAATGGCCTTAGTAAACTTGAACATTGATAGGTGGAGATTGGAGATTGGCATGCCAATAGGGTTATTATTGCAGTACTACACCGGAAATACTATTGCGATGATTATTACTTTATGGACCATGAGAGGCACCGAGTGTCCGGTCCTAGAATTGGAAAATATATGCGAAACAATACGGCGGGGAGGCACCAAGTGTCTGAAGCCGAAAAACACGTATTCCAATCCATAGTATCATGTTAATGTTTACTAAGGGCATTGATTAAAAGAATATATATATATATATATATATATATATATGTATATATATGTATATAATGAAATTATGGATAAGGACATTTGTGTGATTGCATATGAAGAATGCATGGAAAGGTATAATGCATGCTTACCACTTTGTTTGGTTATAACTGAGTAATGTTAGTACCTTATATAGTTATATTTGATTCATTAGAAACTCTGCCGTTTATAAATTTTATTATATGATATTTATATTCTAAATTGTGGATTCAAATTAGTGTACACCCACTAAGCAAATGTGCACACCCACTAAGCAAATGTGCTTAGCGTGTTGAATTTATCACACGTAGGTGGTAGAGCTTACGGGGTAGATAAAGACTGAAGAGCGGACATCTACAGGGAAAAGACCGAGTCACATCCATCTTTATTTTTGGGTAGTCATTATTTACCTCATACTTATGTATTTATTAAAGAATGCATGTAACAAAAGTGTTGTAAATATTTGTAATGGCTAAGTCATGTAAATATCGACTAATGGTTTCTATTGTGTAAAAATATGTAACTTTGTTGCTATTGTATTGTTATTTATTCTTATGATGAAATGATAAGGTAAAGTCGTGCCAAAAATAGAGGGGCGTGCATAGTGGTTGGACAAATTTTGAAGTGTGGAATTTGTTAAAGATTGTGATTTTCTTGTAATAAGTTAGAAAAATCCAAAATTCAGGGGAAACTCTGACAATTTTTTTTTATGGAAAAATAGATTTGATCATTTTCAAAATACATTAAAGTTTTTATTTCTTTTAATGGTTTAAAGTTATTTTTTTTTTCACAAACCCAAAATCGTTTTTGTATATAAATAAATAGAAGGAATGGAAGAAAAATAGTACTCCTTAATTCGATCATAGTGGCTCGGGTAAAGGGGTGTTACATCTTTGTTTGGTGTTCTTGATTTCTTGCTTTAGAAACTTCCTTCATTTTTGTAGAAAACTGCCTTTAGATCTTCATTTAGGTTAGTTTTGGTAGAAAAAACTGTTTGTAGATGATTCTAGGGCGTTTAGTAGTTGTTGTTGTGAGCTACTTTTGAAAGTGTCGAGTGTAGTGCCTTCTAGGTTTATATTCCACCTCCTCGCTAAGTGTTTTTATTTTTGCTTGACAGTATTTGAAGCCATGTCGAGACCAATCCAGGAGGTGATGAAAGATGTTTGGTTGAGCGAGCCGAGCGAGTCGAGTGGGTTGAGTGGGGAGAAGACAGATAGTGGGTTGCGCCCAATAACTTAGATAACTTCTACAGGGATAATCGACCTATACCCTAACTTTGATAGCGGGCCCTCGACGATTGTGGTGGATGACATCCCAATGGGGGTCATTAGGAGTAAGAGGTCGAAGGACCAGAGGGGAGAGGCAGAGGCCTCGACATCAGGTAACGGTATTTTGCCTGCAGGTCTAAGCCCAGCTAGCTAGCTCACTGAATCTGATATGCTAAGGATTAGATTCTAGTATGGAATCCCAGAGTCTGTCGAGCTGAGGCTGCCCCGGTCGACAGAGCGGGTTGACTCAGCTGACGGCGATTGGACCTGCTTTTACGAGATGCCTTTTCGACAGGGTTTAAAGTTCCCAATCCCGACTCTTTGTCGTAGGGTGTTACGATTCTTCGACATCGCTCTAGGCTAGTTGATGCCAAATGGCTGGAGGCTGCCTCTGTTGGTCGAAGTCTTCCACGAGAAGAGGGGTCTTCCTTTCTCGTTAGGAAATTTCCTTCATATGTACTACATGAAGGGACACGAAGATGAACCAGGGCGTTACCTGATTTCGGCGAGACCCCACCGTCCACAACTCATCACCGACCTTACAACTAACAACCGTGGGTAGAAGGATAAGTACTTCTTCGCACGGGGCGAGTTGGTTACGGGCCCATTTGAGAGCGAGCGCTACTCCGCTCGATGTGGAATATCCCTAGTGGGATTTTGTATGATGTTGATTGCTTTTTGATTTTTGTTTTCGATTGCCTTCTCAATTCGTGCTCTTTTTTTTTTTTACCAGATACTGTCGTGGGCTCCAACGTTCTCCCCAACCGTAACAACAAAGCACGTACGTCGCTTGTTCACATGGTCGGCCCAGCAGAGAGGAGTTAGAAGAACTGCCGAGTGAGGAAAACTTGAGGCCGAGCCGTCTGTGGGCACAAGTCGATCTCAACGCTAAAGGTACTCCCTTCCCTAAGTTAAAGTATTTAGTTACTTACGCTTGGGTTCGATACTCTTTCGAGCTGCTTTGTGGAACCCGTTTTCTTACTCCTATTTCTGAGGTCGAGCATAAATTAGATTCAGATTCGATGTTAAACCTTTCGCCTAGAGTTTTGAGTGCTGACGATGCTCTGGCGCGTCGTCATGTAAGGGTGAAGGTGTCTGTTCATAAGCGCAAACAGTCGAGCTGTCAAAAGAATGTGGCTAAAATGCTGAAAACTGGCTAGTCCTCGATGCCTGCCTCTGCTCCTTCGTCGCCCCCAGTCTTTTATGCAGAGAAGGATGCTTCCAAGCAGGCTAAGAAAAAGTAAAAGGTGACGGAGGAGTCGAGCCCTGAGGTCGTGATTACTTTATCTGCTGGCATCATGGCCTTTGATGATTCCAGAGCCCTGATTCAAGGTGCGAATCAATTTGTCTTCCCGCGCGACGCTTGACATTTGAGGAATGTCTGGGTGTTGAACACCATCAACTAGGGGATCGTCAGTGCCTTCCAAGTAAGTTCTATAGGTAAACCTGAATTTCGAGAGCCTGTACAACAAAGCAAATTTTTATTCTTTATTTTTGGGCTTGACATTATATGTTTTGACGACATTTTTTTTACAGGCTCTCAAAATTCAGGTTTGCCTGAAGAACGAGCTCTCTAATTCCGCTCTACGCCTGAAGGAGTGCAACCAGCGGATTGCGGCTTTGAAAAAAGAGCTCGACAATAAGAAGCTGGAGGAGCTTAAGAGAAGATAGGTCGAACGGGAGAATGACGAGAGGCTCGAGGAGCTGGATAAGCATGTGGCCATGTTGGCGGCGAACGAAGATAGGCTTAAGATGGAGCACAAGGCAGAGGTCGACAACCTCCTGGGCCAAATCAGCACTCTCATGGAGAAGTGTGAAAATATTGCGGACGACGTAGTGATGCAGACTAAGGCCTCACTTATGCAATAATTCAAAGATGGGAAGGCTGTCAGTTGGGATGTCGACGAGGTGATAGCAGCTTGGGAGGAGATCAAGGCGACGACAGCAGTTGAGGAGGTGACGATGGTCGATGACACGCCAGATGACCAGGTGGAGGCCAATTGTGCGCCAGATGTCGAGTAGGGAGTCCAGCAGCAGCAGCAACAAGAACAACAACAACAACCACCACCACCACCACCACCACTACAGGGAGACGATATCGCAGACGTCTAATTTTGTGGTTTTTAATTTTTTCATGTCGAACGTGGTCTTGGTGCCTTTTATTTTTAGAGCCAAGAATTGCTTCTATCGAACTGGGTCACCATGCCATTTTTTTTTCTCCTTTTTGGGCTGAGAATTGCCCTTTGAATATTTGTTATATTTTTGTCGTGCAATAATGAATTTGTTTTCTTTCTTGTATGTCGTGTTCAAAAACTATTTTATACTTTGTTTGTTTGAACAAACATTTAAGGATTGTTGAATAATGTAAGTGACTAAAATCTTCCATAACGTAAGAAAAAATATGTAGAGTGCGAGATGCTTGACCTGTGTCATGCGCAAGAAGAATATTTCATTGAGTAGGTCATGCTGATAATTTAAAAGTTTGAAAAAACGTGTATGAGTGTATCATAGATGCAAGTCGTGCGGTAGTTAACGACTTAAAATTTGTCAATGAATGTGTTAATGCTCATAGAATAAGTCTTTGCAAACAATCTCGTGTAAAGCGCAATATAATAACAACCATTCGGATGTAGGGCATAACATAAACAGCTTAAGAGAGATTTATGTATAAAATTGGCAGTGCTCATGTGTAGTGCACATTATAGTGATAACTAGTTGGATGTAGGGCACAACATAAACAACAAAACTGATTGTACATAAAATTGTCAATGCTCGTGTGTAGAGCGTAGTATAGTGATAATCTCTCCGATGTAGGGCACGACATAAACAACTTTAAGATTGAACATATAATTGTTGGCTCCATTTCTTGATCAAAAATGGACTTTCACAAGTACCTTTCTTCACCTACTTGTGTTCCATTCTCGGGTAATTATCGGTTGTTTTTAATGTTTTTATCTAATGTGCAGGTAATAAGAGTTTGTGTGTAATTGAAGAGCCTTGGTGGATTAAATTGAAGATTTAGGAGTGCACAGCTGTCATGTTTCGGAGTCCGTCATAAATTCCACAGAATGAATTGGGTTGCAAGCCTTATATTTCTAGAAAGGTCTAGATGTCTAATTTCCAGTAAAGGTCTAGAGGTCTAGAAAGGTCATGTTTCGGAGTCCGTGATTCCGAGTTTGCTAGAGGAAGTTATGCTCATTTTCGTAACAGTGCGCAGACTCACGACTTGCAAGTCGCGAGCGCCAAATTTCAGCAGTTTTGGCCGAGACTCACGCGACTTAACTCGCGACTTGTCTAAGTCACGAGTATGCCTGGGAATGAATTAAACATCCTGTTATAAAAGGAAAATGGGAGAGAAAGAAGGGAGTTCGACTAGGGCTCAAGAGAGACCACCAAGAGGAGAAAAAGAGAGAGAAGAAGAGGCAAAGGGGGATAAGAAGATCACCTTGGAAACAAGAAGATTCGGATTCAATCCTTAAACTATATTCTCACCATCAAGCTTGGATTTGAGAAAGTGGAAGCTAGGAGAACTCATAAACGGAGGAGGACGAAAGTTTATCGCACCTAGAGTTTTTTCTATCCCTTTCCTTCTTTGTTTCCTTGTTTGTAACTCTCTTTATTAATTGAAAAACATGTTTGGTTGTAAATTTTTGATTATGAAATAAACTTGTATGTTAGGGTTTTGATGGATCATTTTCTATAAAACTTGAATAAATTGATTGTTTAATTTGTTGTGGTTGATTATTATGTTGTTGAGTGGTATTATTATGCTTAATGCTTCTGAATGTAATGACATGCATTTAGTTGATTTTATGGTTGTGTGTTATGTACCGAGAGGAGGCGCCCACAACGTGCTCAATGTAATGTCCACCATAGATAGAATTAGATAGAGATATACTAATTTGCTTGTGTAATCATACAAGGTGTTTATTATGACTAATGCATTTTCATACACTTGATATACCATCGAGAGATAGGATATTAGTGTATGTAATAGGTCGATTTACCTCGAGAGGAGACTTTGGATAATTTAGATAAACACGGTCATCAACATGAATAATTAAATCACAATGATGTGCTTTCATGAAACTCAATTGGATAGATTAGGTGAATTCAAATACCCTAGCTAATCTCTCATATTGATTGTTTGCTTACTTTTTATGTTTTTATATTTTTTATATTTTTTATCTTTTAATTTCTTCTTTTACACTTTTCGATTGTCCAAATAGAAATATGCTTAGTTAATTTTAGTACTCAACGCCTAAATATCCCCGTGAAGATGATAATTTACTCATCATTGTATTACTTGTGCTGACCCCGTATATTTGCGGGTACAAAAAGGCGTAACTATCATAAAATTGGATTATAGTATTGTACGTGATGTAATGCTCGTGTGTAGAGTTGTTATAAAGGTCGTTCAGTGTATGTAGATAATGTTGCCCCCTAGTCTTCAAGTCTCATTTATGGGCTTAGAGACTATTTATTGAGTGATCGGGCTCGTGTGTAGAGCAGTTGAGCATTGGTCGAGCCCTCTTAGATGGCCATGAGAGCAGGGTCGCTGTTTGAGGCTTCGACCTGTCGAGGACAGTTAGGTCCGATGGATAATGGCCCTTCGACGCTCAAGTCAATAAAATATCAGAGTAAAAATAAAAGGAAAAAAGAGATGGGTTTTAGAAGTGGTATTATTTTAGATGTATAGCGTTCCAGCTGTTATTGATCTCACAACTGTTGGTGTTGCGCAGTTTGTATGTGCCTTGCCCGACCACTTTTCTTATCTGGTAGGGGCCTTCTCATGTCGGACCCATCTTGCCAGTTCCTGTTTCTTTAATGTTTTAGAACACGCGACGAAGTACCTAATTTCCTTACTTGAAGGCTCAAATACGGACATTCTTGTTGTAATGTCGAGCGATCATCTGTTGATAGCTGGCTAGTCGAATGGAGGCTTGGTCTTGACATTCATCGAGTGTGTCGAGCTCACATGAAAGTGTGTGCGAATTTGCTTACTTTGTGGTGTGCTCGAATCTTGAGGTGTAGACCTTCGATTCGACGGGTAGAACGGCTTTAACCCCGTACGTGAAAGAGAAAGGTGTTTGTCCGGTTGACACTCGGGGAGTGGTTCTGTACGACCATAGGAATTCTGGGAGTATGTCGACCTATAGTTCCTTTGCTGCGTCGAGTTTCTTCTTCAATGTGCTGACAATTGTCTTGTTAGTCGACTCTACTTGTCCGTTCGACTGTGGGTATCGAGGTGTCGAGAAGCTCAACTTGATTCCGTACTTTTCGTAGAAATCTTAAAATTCAAAGAAAATGAATTGTAAGCCATTGTCGGTGACTATTTCCTTTGGGATGCCGAATCGACACATGATGTTCTTCCAAATGAATCCTTTAACTTCGAAGTCTCGGATTCTTTGATAGGCTTCGACCTCAACCCATTTGCTGAAGTAGTCGGTGAGGACTAGCTTGTAGACCTTTCCTCCTGTCGCGGTCGGCATCTTCCCAACGATGTCTATGCCTCACTTTATAAAGGGCTATGGGGACGTCACATTGTGTAGTCTTCTAGGGGGTTGATGCGCGACCTGTGCGAACCTTTGGCATTTGTCTCACTTTTTGACATAGTTTGCAAAATCTGATCTCATTGTTAGCTAGTAATATCCTGCTGTGAGGGCTCGACTTGCCAGGCTCCTGGCTCCTGAATGATTTTCGCAGTTGCCCTCGTGGATTTCCTTGAGAATAAGGTTGGCTTCTGTCGTGTTGACGCAACGCAAGTAAGGTACGGAGAACGACCTTTTGTATAACTTGCCTGTGACGACATTGAAGCAGACTGCTTTTATTCTAAGTCCGCGTGCTTCGTTGCGATCGGTTGGTAGTGTATAGTTGATAAGATAGTCGAGCAGTGGAGTCATCCAGTTGTCTTCAATGTCGATTAGGATGACGTTTGCTTTGTTAGCCCAAACTGCTGGCCATTGTAAGTAGACAAGTGGTATACTTTTAGGCTTGACTGCTTGGATGACGGAGCCTAAATTAGCCAAGGCGTCAGCTTGTAGGTTCTCCATTCTGGGTATTTGCTCGAGCTCAAAATGTTCGAACGTCGAGCGTAGTTCTGTGGCTATGGCTAAGTAGCAACCATTTTTGGATCTTTCGCTTAGTAGGTCCCTCAAGCTGTCGTGCGATCAATTGTGAATCGCATCGGACTTTGATCTGTTTTATATTCATGCTCTTGGCAAACACTAGTCCAGCGTTGAGGGCCTCGTATTTGGCGTCATTATTCGTTGCCTTGAAGTCGCACCTGATTGACTGCTCGATGATGTTGTTCTTAGGCGACTGTAGTACCAGGCCTAATCCACTACCTTTGGAATTACTGGACTCGTCAACGGAGGGTGTCTAGGTAGGGCTCGACTCCTTCGTTAGGGTGAGCATTTCATGTTTTGCCAAAGGGAGAGTGTTTGGAGTGAAGTCGGTGATGAAATTTGCTAAGTCCTACAACTTGATTGCCGTCCGTGGTCGATAGGATATGTCGTGCTCGCTTAGCTCTACTGCCCATTTGGTGAGTCGACTGGATAGCTCTTGTTTGTGGAGTACATTCTTCTGTGGGAATGTCGTGAGCACCACTATTGGGTGGCACTGGAAATAAGGTCGTAGCTTTCTAGTAGTTGACGTCAGTGCTAGGGCAAGTTTCTCCATTTGACTGTATCTTTTTTCTACATCGAGCAGAGTCTTGTTGGTGTAGTAAATAGAGAGTTGCTTTTGTTCGCATCAAGGATTAAGACGGCGCTGACAGTTGTTTCTGAGACTGCCAAGTACACGTAGAGTGCTTCCCCGTTGGCGGGCTTCGAGAACAGTGAAGGGCTCGATAGTAGGTCTTCAGCTGTTGTAATGCGATTTTGCACTTTTCTGTCCATTCAAAATTCTTGTTCTTCTTTAAAGTGTTGAAGAAAGAGTGGCACCTTTCTGATGATTTGGAGATGAAACGGTTGAACGCTGCTATCCGACCGGTGAGTTTTTGAACTTTTTTCTCTTATCGTGGAGAAGGAATTCCTATGATCAACTGAATCTAGTCGGGATTAGCTTCAATCCCTCGATGTGTGACTAAGTAGCCAAGGAATTGTTCGGACGACAATCCAAACGAACATTTGGTGGGGTTGAGTTCATGCCATATTTTCAGAGTATGTCGAAGGCTTGCTGCAAGTGATCCAGATGTCGTTTTGCCTAGAAAGATTTGACGAGCATATTGTCGATGTATACTTCAATTGTCGTGTCGAGCATTTCTCTGAACATCTTGTTGACCAGTCATTAGTAGATTGCCTTCGCGTTCTTGAGCCTAAATGGCATGACCTTATAGCAAAAGATGCCATGCTTGGTTATGAATGCGGTCTTTTCTTAGTTGTCAGGATGTATTAGGATTTGGTTTATACTGAAAAAGCATCCACGAAGCTGAGCAGTTCGTGCTCTGCTTTCGCGTCTACCATCATGTCGTTATGAGGTAGGGGGAAGTAGTCTTTAGGGCACTCTTTATTCAGGCTCATGAAGTCGATGCAGACTCTCCACTTCTCATTCTTCTTTCGCATGACCACTACGTTTGCCAACCAATCAGGATAGTGGACTTCTCTAACCGAGCCAATGTTGATCAGTTTTTGTATTTGTTCATTGATCACTTTGTTTCGCTCGGGAGCGAATTTCCTCCGCTTTTGTCTGACTGGTCTCATGTCGAGGTCAACTCGTAGTTCATGGACCATGACATTAGGATCCGTGAGATGTTCCTTTAGATGCCCCCTCTTCAAGAGCTTGACAGCTTCAAATTTGAATACGATGCAATCCTTGGTTCTATCTCCGTGGTCTCCATGAAAGTCGCCCCATTTCGTGGAATCCTTCTTGTTTGTGGGACTTGACATCCTTCCAGGTCATTTCACTGAGTTGCCTAGGTTTTTCATGACCGCGACAGCTTCGAATAAATGATGTTGAGGTTGTACTCGGGTACCTTGGCTCTGGTCCTCTCTGGTTGACGAGGTGGTCTGTCGCGTAGGGCGCGGTTGTCGTACGATCTGTCATTTTGGCTACTTTTTGGATAGGGCTTTTGTAACACCCCCTGATCTAATTCACTCGGACCGAATCAAGGAGCGTTATCATAAATCGAAATCTCTGTTTTACTTTTTATATAACCATAATTTAAAACTATATTAAAAACATTTGAAAATGGTCCAAATTAATTTCCAAAAATTTTGTTAGAGTTTCCTCTGTTTTTCTGACTTTCTAAAATCTGTTTACAATTAAAATTCATAAAAATAAATACTTCTAAATTCTCAAAGCACTTTTGCGCACCCTTCCAAATTTATGGCGTCTTGCCAAATCAATTTATCACAATATAATTCATAATTATTCAAATAACATAAACATATAATAAAATATCTACACAACGGAAGTTTTTTAAATATATACAAACATTTTCTGTATATGCATGCTGTATTAAAACATATATACTTATTACAAAAGGACTACTAAATATATAGGAACGATGTGACTCTAGACTCTGCTTCTGCAGTCTCTACTCTTCTCTGTCTTTGTCTCCCTTGGAACCTCTGTTACCTACGTGTGAGAAAACTCAACACGCTAAGCATATTGCTTAGTAGGTGTACACAAAATTGTATATACAAATATACTATATCAAATAATTCTATCTATTTATCGAAAATATAAATAACAAGTATATAAATAATATATGAGGCTCATGTCGAATCAAATTTTATATATATATTCAAAATGTATAGTATTCAAAATCAATCAGCAGACAAAATCTTCATAATTTCTTAAGTGCTTTCATATAACAAATCAGTTTTCATACTGGGCTCCTGATATACATAACATAAGTTTTCGGACTGGATTATGGGTTGTTCGGCATTGGACACCAACGGGGCTACCCGCCGAACATCAGATCAGAGTTGGACACCAACGGAGTTACCCACTGTAAATGTCCCATATCAGATTTCCAGATTCAGATTCAAAGCTCCCTACCCTAGGACCGGCACTTGGGGCCTGCACTATCCATAGGGTGGTGCATCAGAGTATATCGGTACAGTACTGTTCAGAAAAACCCAATTGACATGTCAACCTCCTATATCCATATCTATGTTCATATACATCAAAGCCATTTCACAAATCACTTTCTTATATTCAAATTTAACTTTCGAATATTTCAAATCAATAAACATATTTTCGAAATCCAAATTTCATCAATAATCATAAAAGAAATATACAAAAATCATATACGAGTATATTTCTCAACTCAATAATCACATCAAATCAATCCATAAATATATTCAAATATATTTCTGAAACCAATATTCACATCAAATCAATTCAAAATTATATTTGTAACATCCCTAATTTCAAATAATTAATTTTGAATATATGAATATAATATTTATGATTTGAGGGGTGTAAAATGTAATTAAATGTATGTATATTTTTAGGTTTTGAAATGGACCAATTTGAACGGTCGAAAAACAATACACGAAAGGAAGGGTGAAAAACTGGCAGTGAGTACCGCGACTAGTCACCGCGACCAGGGCTCGCGATAAACAGCTCGCGGTGAAAATGGTGATTTTAGGCAGTAAGTACCGCGACCAGTCACCGCGACCAGGGATCGCGCTGACTAGCTTGCGACGAAAATATGGATTTTGGACAGTGAGCAACGCGACCAACGTCGCGACCAGGTACCGCGATGGTTGATCGCAATGAAAGCGGTGAAATCGCTCCAGTGAGCAACGCGACCAGGTGGCGCGACCACGGGTCGTGATGACTGAATTTTTATAAAAAAAAAGAGGCGGTGGAAGCTTCGTGAGAAGAAAAGCAGAAAAGAGAGGGAGACCGAGAGAAAAAGAAAGGGAGAAAGAAAAAGAGAAAGAAAAGAGAGAGAAAGGAATAGAGAGAAAGAAGAAGAAGAAGAAGAAGAAGAAGAAGAGAACAAGAAAGGAAGAAGAAAGGAAGAAAGAAAAGGAAAAGAGGAAGGAGAAAGAGAAAGGAAAAAGGAAATCCAGAAGAGAAACTGTTCGAAAAACGGAAGCCAGGTTGGTGTATACTCATTTCTGAAAATTTTACGGTTTCAGTATGAGTTTCGATATGAACTTTCCAATTTTTGAATATTTTGATATATATATATATATATATATATATATATATATATATATATATATGTTTATTGTTTATTAAATTGACTGTTTTGTTTTACTTGTAATTCGATTTTCGATTTATAATGATTATATTAGAGGAAAGTGTTTGAGAGTATCGTTTAAATTATAATTATTGTTTGGAAATTATATTGTTGAATTAAATTAAGATTTGAGAATTATAATTATTGATTTCGAAAGAAACGGAAGGTTTTAATATGAAATTTATGAATTATGTATTACGAATATTGCTTGAAAATTTTGATTCTTGAATTTAATTTCGATTCGTGAATTACTGTTGATTATTTTAAAGTTGAGACCGTTGCATCTCGCGGAGCAAACCTGGCATAGTCCAGTTTAGGCGAATCCCAGAGATAGACTGTAACATCCCAAATTTCGAGTAATTAATTTTGAATATGTGAAAATAAATTTTGTGAATTGAGGGGTGTAAATGTAATTAAAAGTATGTTTATTTTATGGTTTCCAAGTGGACCAAATTGAACGGTCGAAAACGAGGGACGAAGAGAGAGTGAAAAACTGAGACAGTGAGTATCGCGACCTGGCCATCGCGACCACAGATCGCGATGAGCTGCTCGCGATGAAGAATGTTGCTTCTTGGCAGTGAGCACCACGACCAGTCACCGCGACCACAGATCGCGATGACTGGCTCGCGATGAAAAAGTGACAATCTTGGCAGTGAGCAACGCGACCACTATCGCGACCAGGGTACCGCGAGGTGTGATCGCGATGAAGGCGGTGAAGTTGCTCCAGAGAGCAACGCGACCAGGTCACCGCGACCACAGATCGCGACGACGGTCGTGACGATCAAAATTTTATAAAAAAAAAAGAAGAAGAGACGTGAAGTCTCTAGAAAAGAGAAGAGAGGAAAAACAGAGGGATAAAGAGAGACCGAGAGAGAGAGAAGAAGAGGAAGAAAAAGAGAAGAAGAAGAAGAGGAAGAAGAGAAGAAGAAGAGGAAGAAAAGGAGAAGAAGAAGAAAGGAAGAAGAAGAGAGAGGAGAAAAAGAAGAAGAGGAAGAAGAAGAAAAGAAGAAGAGAAAAGGAAAAGAAAAAGGAAAAAGGGAAAGAGAAAGGAAAAAGGAAATCCAGAAGAGAAATTATGCGAAAAACGAAAATCAGGTTGGTGTACACTTGTTTCTGCAACTATTTTTGATACGTGTTTTGATTTAGTAATTTTGAAAATATATTTCTGGATTTTATATACTCGTCTTGATTATATATATTCGTATTTCATTTATGTATATTGTTGCAATTATTTGTGCAATATTCTGAGATTATGTAATTTTGAATATAAGTGTATGTTTCCAAAACCTGATTTCTAATTATTGTTTTACGAATATTGTTGGTTTTCTAATTCTTGATTTGATTGAACTGATATTTGTTGATTTGCGATTTAAATGAATTGATTGTGACATATTTTCTATTATTTCCAAGTGTTTGATTGAATGAATTAGTGAATAATATTTGAAACTGATTTTGAACTACGAAACTCGTGATTATAGCGAATTTAATGATTTTGATTTTCTGTATTATGTTGTTTTATGTATTTATATTTCCGTATACGTTATTTAATATATTATGAATATCTTGTTTTATAACTGTTAATTATTGAGAAAATTTTTATTGTTTGAAAGTTATTTGAAAAGTGGATAAAGTATCTGTAATATTTAAACTTTGATTTTGGCCCTGATATATGTATAGGGATATTTGGATATAGGAGATTGACATGTCAATTGGGTAAATTTTACTGCACCGTCTCTGATTATTGATTACGGATACCATTTCCTCGTGAAATGGGAAACCGACTGTTTATCACGGATACCATTTCCTCGTGAAATGGGAAACCGACTGTGAGAATACCCGGATACCATTTCCTCGTGAAATGGGAAACCGACTGTTTATATAGGGATACCATTTCATATGAAATGGGAAACCCGACTGTAAAACCCGTAATCCAGTCCTGTAAACCCTGTTATATGTATCAAGGGCCCAACTGAGAATTGATAATTAGAAAATGTTATGGAAAAAAAATAAATAAAGAAATGATGAAACTGAAATCCAGAAATTTTTGAATGTACATATAAATATATTTCTAACATTCTGTAGTTAAGTTTTATGGTTTAGTTATATATGAAATCTGAAATTTCTGAGTTTAACATTTACTGTTTTCAATTATATTATAACGTGTTTTATACATATATTTATATTTCTGAAATTTTGACTTAAAACTTTACTGTGTATTTATATATATAAATATATATATATCTTTCTGAATTTCTGAATTTACAATCCAGTGTTTTATATGCTATTGAATTTTATTGAGTGTACACCCACTAAGCTTTGCTTAGCGAGTTAGTTTTGTTTCTAACGCGTAGGTAATAAAGGTACCAAGGACGGAAAAGACTGAAGAGGCACCAGCTGCAGAGAAGAGCTCAGAGTCACAGTATCTTTTGGGGTAGTTAATTATATAAGTACTTCTGTATAACGTAATTAGATATGCATGCATATACAGAGGATTTTTTTTTGTAATTATGTGCTGTAATTAATTATTTTATGTTTTCTGTTTTTATTTACAAAGAACTGTGATTTAATGAATTATTTTATAAACTGTTTGAAAGTCGCACTAAACGGCAGAGTGCGCATTTGAATGAACTGATATTTGAAGTGTTATTGTGAAATGTATGTGATTTGAGTTTTCTTTGAAAACAGGTTTTGGGAAATCAGAAAAATAGAGGAAACTCTGCCGAAATTTTTAAAAATAAAATTTTATGGGCTCACTAGAAACATATTTTTATATGATTTTCACTGGTTGAAATATATATATAAAGTGAATTTAGAAAGTTTTGGAAACCCGGTAACGCTCCCTGGGTCGATCCAGTCGGGTCGGGTCAGGGGGTGTTACATAGACATTGCATTGATATTCATGACTGTTGCATCTCGCGAGGCAAACCTGGCATAGTCCAGTTTAGGCAAATCCCGGAGATAGACATTGCACTGATATTTATGACTGTTGCATCTCGCGGGCAAACCTGGCATAGTCCAGTTTAGGCAAATCCTGGAGATAGACATTGCACTGATATTCATGACAGTTGCATCTCGCGGGGCAAACCTGGCATAGTCCGGTTTAGGCGAATCCCGGAGGTGGACAGCTCACCGATGTTATAGATGTTAGACCCATATTCCAGTCCCCAAAAAAAAATAAAATTATGTTGAGTATACAAAAAGACCAGGAATGAGATAAATTGAATAAAATGTTTATAAATGAATTTAGAAATGGGTTTTATGCGATTTATTTCATTAATTTAGTTAAATAATGACATGTTTTTATATTATATCATGCTTATATTTTATTTTGGAAATTTATTTTACGATTTCGATAAATAAGTTTAGTGTACACCCATTAAGCATTATTGCTTAGCACGTTGATTTCATCACGCGTAGGTATCAGAGACACAGAGGGAGGAAAAGAATAGAGAGGAAGTAGCTGCAGATTGAAGATCCAGAGTCACCATACTTATTTGGTAGTTATACAGTTTTGTATATATATTATATTCAGTTAAGCATGCATATACAGAAATCTGTAATTCGACATTTATATATGTTTTGTAAATAATTGCTTTATGTTTTATGTTTTCTTTTCCAAAGGTTTATAAACATTAATTATGAATTGATTTCATTTGGAATATGTTTGGAAGTCGCACTAAACGGCAGATTGCGTATTTGATTGAGAAAGAAATTTGAAGTGTTGAAATTATATTATTTGAGTTTTTATTTGAAACAGGTTTTGGGAAATCAGAAAAACAAAGGAAACTCTGCCGAAATTTTTAAAAAACTGATTTTGATGGGCTCACTAGAGAGGTTTTAAATTATAAATTATTTGATTTTCAAATTACAAACTGTAGTCCTAAAAAATCGCTTAGGGACACGGGGCACTACAACCTGCAAAGATAGAACGCACGTAACCCGCAGGTCGTCTGGGACACCGGGGTGGTGCCGGCCAAAGTCACTCTGACGGTCAAGTTAGCGAGTGCTAATAAATGTGTAATGCTCGTAAATGAAGATGAGTGAATGATACTTCCTGTTATCTTGGTGATCAAGATCTCCTTGATCGGAGGAGATGTAAGGTCGGAGGGTGATCGGAGAAGATGAACAATGGCCGGAGGAAGTGGTTTTAGTATTGGTAGCTTTCAGATCTCGGTTTCTCGGTCCCCCCATTTTGAAAGATTATCCTTTATTTTATAGGGGAATGATGCTTCTGCCTGTTGAGGGTTTCCATCATTCCCCCTCCTTGCTATCCTCCACCATGAAAGCATGTGGATGCTTCTTTTGATCTGGCCGTTACAGAGTGTCATTATGGTTTTGTAGGACCTGCTTTAAAGTAGATCATGATTTGGTCTCCCTTGGAACAAAAGAGATTCTGTGTCGTACGACATGCTGATTGGACGTCGATCTGGGATGAGTATGTCGCGTGACGTAGATGCACTTCCAAATGCGAACGCTGAGTTATCCCCCCTGATACTTGGATGTATGGGGCATGGAGTGCATGTCATACTACACGGATGTATCACGTCAAGCGCATGTCGTACTACATGGACGTCTCATGTTGAGTGTATGTCTTACTACATGGATGTCTCATGTCGAGTGTATATCGTGCAACATTAAGATCTTATAACGAACCTGTGTTGTACTACATGAAGATCTTGTACTGAACCTGTATCGTACTACATAGATGTCTTTCCACTTTTGGCTCTGGGTCTGGTCTTTGAGATATACTTTGGGCCTTTGGGCTGGATCCTCGCTTATATTTTGAGCTTGACATATTTTGGCTACTAAACAAACAAAATTAAGAAAAGTTTTGAAAACTCGGTAACGCTCCATGGGTCGATCTAGCCGGGTCGGGTCAGGGGGTGTTACAATATTCGAATTTATATCACAAACCAAAATTAAATCAAAATGCCCCAAAATCATTTTTCGATATATTTCACAAACATTATATAATCAAAATCACCTTCGACTATATTTCTCATAACAATATTAGAATCAAAACGTATTAAAATAAATTCATAATATTATTTACAATCAATATTTTGTATATAAACTATATTTCGAGAATTCGCAATTCAAATCATTCCAAAATCAACTTCAAACTATAAACTATAATCAATATAATTCAAATAACTCAACAATAATAAAATTCAATCAATCTGAAATATTATGGAAAACTGAAAATTTGAAAATGAGTGTACACCGAACCTGGATAATTCCTCCAACACTTTTCTTTTCTTTTTCCTCTTCCTTTCTCCTTCTTTCTCTCTTTGGCCGAGTTAGCTTCTGGTCTGGTTTTTATTTTTGAGTTGCTGTGTCATTGTTTTGTTTGACTATGTGTTTTTGTATTTTGTTTTTGTTTTTGTTGTTTGGACAAGTGGAATGTGGAATTCCACTTGTCATATTTTTTCTATATAAATATATAAATATATATATATATATATTGTATTCATATATCCTCCACTACACCGCTTTAATATTCCTCTTTTTTGTTTGTTTGTTTGACATTTCCACTAGCAATTTTATATATATTATATATCTTCTTAATTACAAATTGCTCCCTTGAACTTCTTAAAATCCTACAATGACACAAATTTACAATTAATCACATATGATTTACCAATTATCCTTGAATTATCAAACTGACCCACCAATCACATTCCATCTCAATAATATTCCAAAAATATTCCATACTTATCCAATCACCAAATTGACTTCACCAATATTCAATTGGACCCATTATTATCCAATTGCACCATGAAAATAATATTTCTAATGGGAGTTAAATCGGTTAAAATATATATATATATATATATATATCGAATATATATACTTTCCACCAATTTAAATCACATACTTGACTGTTGTATGCTTAATAATAATTAATAATAATACTTTTTATAATTATGAAAAATTAGGGGCGTTACAATTATTCCCATCTTAAGAAATTTCATTCGCGAAATTTTACCTTATACGAATAATTGCGGATACTGTTGTTTCATTACTTCCTCGCTCTCCCAGGTAGCTTCTTCAGTATTTTGGTTCCTCCAGAGAACTTTTACCAACGAAATCCTTTTGTTCCGTAATTCTCTGATTTCTCTGTCCAATATCTTCACTGGTTCCTCTTCATAAGTCAGATCTGGTTGAATCTCAATAATCTCAGTGGATACTCTATGAGAAGGATCATATCTGTATCTCCTCAGCATGGACACATGGAATACATTATGAATCTTCTCTAGTTCTGGTGGCATTCAATGATCTCATATGGGCCAATAAACCTAGGACTTAACTTCCCTTTTTTTCCAAATCTGAGTACTTTCTTCCATGGAGATACTTTTAAAAACACTTTTTCACCGACTTCATATTCTATATCTCTTCTTTTAAGGTCTGCATATGATTTCTGTCAGTCAGATGCTGTTTTGAGTCTGTCTCTGATAATCTTCACCTTCTCCTCAGTTTGTCTGATCAAGTCTGGGCCTACTAATCTGTCCTCACCCAACTTTGTCTAACACACAGGTGTCCTACATTTTCTTCCATATAGTGCTTCATAAGGTGCCATCCCTATGCTCATTTGGTGACTGTTATTATAAGCAAATTCAATTAGTGGAAGGTGATCGATCCAGCTTCCTTCAAAATCAATCACACAACTCCTGAGCATATCTTCGAGTACTTGAATAACTCTCTCTGACTGTCCATCAGTTTGTAGATGGAAAGCTGTACTGAAGCTTAATCGAGTACCCAAACTTCCTGAAATTTCTTCCAGAATTTGGATGTAAACTTTGGGTCTCTGTCTAATATTATTGATGCAGGCACTCCATGCAATCTAACTATTTCTTTAATGTACAACTCGACCAATCTATCCAATGAATAGTCTGTTCTGACAGGTAGGAAGTGGGCTGATTTAGTCAATCGGTCCACTATCACTCAAATTGCATTAGGTTTACTCCGGGTGAGAGGTAACCCTATGATAAAATCCATAGTGATGCGGTCCCACTTCCATTCAGGTATATATATGGGCTGTAGCAAACCTGATGGAACCTGGTGTTCTGCTTTCACCTGCTGGCATGTCATATATCTATTCACAAAGTCTACCACATCTTTCTTCATACCAGACCACCAGTACTGAGTCTTTATATCTCTGTACATCTTACTGCTACCTGGGTGTACTGAATACGGACTACTGTGTGCCTCGGTCAGGATCATCTTTTTCAATTCTTCATCATTTGGAACACATATCCTGTCTCTGAAACACACAATACCATCACTTATGACTGTAAAATTCGGATGGTTCCCCTTTGGGATCTGTCTACATATCATATGGAATCTCTCATCCTGATTCTATTTTTCCGCTATCTACTGAATTAAATTTGTCTTGCATTTCAACTCAGCTATCAAGGTATTGTCTGTATTCAACTGTAACTGGACATTCATAGCTTTTAGGGTGAATAATGTTTTTCTGCTCAGAGCATCTGCTACCACATTAGCTTTCCCTAGATGGTAGTCAATCACACAGTCATAGTCTTTAATCAATTCCATCCCTCGTCTCTGTCTCAGATTGAGCTCTCTCTGAGTAGGCAGACACTTCAGACTCTTGTGATCTATATATATGTAACATTTTTCACCATACAGATAATGAGTAACATCCCTAATTTCAAATAAATATGAAAAGTATGGTTGAATTAATATATGTGGATATGATATTTATGATTTGAGGGGTGAAAAATGTAATTAAATGTATCAGGGATCGCGATGAGCAACTCGCGGTGAAAATGATGATTTGAGGCAGTGAGCACCGCGACCAGTCACCGCAACTAGGGATCGCGATGAGCAGCTCGCGGTGAAAATGTTGATTTTGGGCAGTGAGCAACGCGACCAACAACCCGACCAGAAACCGCGATAGTTGATCGCGATGAAGGCGGTAAAATCACTCCAGTGAGCAACGAGACCAGATGGTGCGACCACAGGTTGCGATGACCGAATTTTTATAAAAAAATATATGGCGGTGAGAAGCTTCACGAAGAAGCAAAACAGAAAAATAGAAAGAGAGAGGTCGGGAGAAAGAAAATTAAGAAAGAAAGAAAAAAAAAGAAGAAGAGAGAGAAAGGAAGAGAAAGAAAGAAGAAGAAGAAGAAGAGGAGGAAGAGAAGAAGAAGAAGAAGAAGAGAAGAGGAAGAAGAAGAAAGGAAGAAGAAAGGAGAATGAAAAGGAAAAGAGGAGGGAGAAAGAGAAAGGAAAAAGGAGGAGAAAAAGGAAAAATCCAGAAAAGAAACTGTTGTAGTAACGGTATCCAGGTTGGTGTACACGTATTTCTAAAAACTTTATGAATTTTGTTATATGATTTGATTCGAATTTCTATATTTTGACTAAATGACTTGAAATGAATTGAAACACTTATTATTGATTTTGAAAATTATTATGGATTTGTGATATCGTATGTTTTCGAATTTGTTTACGAATATTGTTTTGTGAATATCATTGTTGTTGAATTGATGAATATTAATTGAAATGAAAATTGAAAATATGGTATTGTGAAACGGCCCTAGGATACTTGGAAATATAAACGGATATAGGAGGTTGGTATATCAGCTGGGTTATTTCAGCAGTACTGCACCGTTATTATTAGTGACTGTCGGACTTCGCGGGGCAAACCTGGCATAGACCAGTTTAGGCGAATCCCGGAGGTGGACGTCACACCGACTTCAATATTATGTACCTTCTTAAGGATGGTTCAGGCCCCTAGTGTTGGTCCTAGGGTAGGGAGTTATTTCAGCCCATATTCTAGTCCAGAAATTATGTTGAGTATACCAAAGGGCCAGAATTGAATTGAATTGATTAAAATGTTTAAAAGCGAAATTGGAAATTTATTATGTATGATTTATTTCATTAATTGAGTTAAATAATGTTATGTTTTTATATTATAGCATGATGACATTTTATTATGAATTTCTTTTGTGATTTCGATAAATAAGTTTAGTGTACACCCACTAAGCGATATGCTTAGCACGTTGATTTCATCACGCATAGGTAACAGGGATACAGAGGGAGAAAAAGACTGAAGAGGTGATAGCTGCAGACTGAGGATTAGAGTCACCAAACTTTGGGTAGTTATATAGTTTTGTATACTATATTCCGCTACGCATGCATATACAGAAATTTGTAAAATTGTTATATATTTGTTTGTAAATAATTGTTTTATGGTTTATGTTTCTTTTTCAAAGGTTTGTAAATATTAATTATGAATTATTTTATTTGAAAATATTTGGAAAGTCGCACTAAATGGTAGAGTGCGCATTTGATTGAGAAAAGAAATTTGAAGTGTTGATTATTATATTATTTGAGTTTTTGTTTGAAACAGGATTTTTGGAAAATCAGAAAAACAAAGGAAATTCTGGCAAATTTTTTTTAAGTATAATTATGGATGGGCTCACTATAGAAAAGATTTTAAAATATATCTTATTTGGTTTTCAATGGCTTTCAATTATAAATTGAGTAAAGAAAAGTTTTGAAAACGGTAGCACTCCTTGGGTCGATCCAGTTGGGTCGGGTCAGGGGGTGTTATATAATGCCTCTATATCTTTAAGGCAAATACAATGGCTGTAAGTTCCAGATCATGTATAGGATAGTTCTGTTCATGAGTTTTCAGCTGTCTGGACGCATATGCAACCACTTTGCCTTCCTGCATCAGCACACAACCCAAACTATTGTGTGAGGCATCACTGTATATCACAAAGTCTTTACCTAAAACCGGTTGAATCAGGACTGAAGCCTCTACTAGCAATGTCTTCAGTCTATCAAATGCTACCTGACATCTTCCATTCCACTCGAATTTAACATTCTTGTGGAGTATTTAGTCAACGAACTTACTATGGATGAAAATTCCTTCACAAACCGTCTATAATAACCGGCTAAGCCTAGGAAACTTCTGATCTCTGTTACATTCTTTGGAGGCTTCGATTCTATAATTGCTTCAATCTTTTTGGGATATGGCTTAATGCCCTATGTTGACACAATATGACCTAGAAATGCAATCTCAGCCAACCATAACTCACATTTACTCAGTTTACCATATAGTTGCTTATCCCTCAGAATCTGCAATACCACTCTGAGGTGTCTGTCATGGTCCTCTGTCGTCTGTGAGTATACCAGGATATCATCAATGAACACAACCACAAACTGATCCAGCTATGGTCGGAATATCCGGTTTATTAGATCCATAAAGGCTGCAGGTGCATTTGTCAGCCCAAATGGCATCACTACAAACTGATAGTGCCCATACCGTGTTCTGAATGTTGTTTTTGGTATATCAGAATCTTTTACCCTCAATTGATGATACCCTGATCTGAGATCAATCTTCGAGAAGACGGTAGCTCCTCTCAGCTGATCAAATAAGTCATCGATTCTAGGCAACGGATATTTATTATTAACAGTAAGTTTATTCAGCTGCCTATAATCGATGCACAATCTCAGTGACCCATCCTTCTTTTTCACAAATAGCACTGGAGCTCCCCACGGGGATACACTGGGTCTGATGAATCCTCTATCCAACAATTCTCGTAACTGTATCTTCAGTTCTTTCAGCTCTGCTGGTGCCATTCTATAAAGAGCTATTGATACTGGTGCAGTACTTGGTACCACGTCAATCACGAATTCAACTTCTCTCTCTAGTGGTAAACCAGGAAGTTCCTCCGGAAATACATTTGGAAAATCATATACGGTGGGTATATTCTGAAAACTAGAATCAACCCTCCGTGAATCAACCACATGTTCTAAATAAGCTTCACACCCTTTTTTGATCAATTTCTGAGCAGTAGTGGCTGAAATAACCTTGGAGAGATAATCCCTCATATCGCCCACCATTATTACCTCTATACCATCTGTTAGTCTAAACATTACGCACTTCAAACTACAATCAATTATAACCAGGTGTCTGGATAACCAATCCATGCCCAGTATCACATCGAAGTCATGGAATGACAATTCCATCAAATCACCCGGAAACTCATACCTCTGAATTCCGATAGGATAATTTCTAAATACCCGGTTTACAATCACACTGTGACCTAAAGGATTACTCACCATTACATCATACTTAGTCAATTCAGTTTTCAAGTTTATATTTCTCAGCATAGCATCACATATGTATGAATGTGTGGATCCGGGGTCGATCAATGCTATTGCAGTAATATCAAAAGTAGAAATCATACTAGTAATCATATCTGGTGCATCTCTATCCTCCTGAGCCCTAACAGTATAGGCTCGAGCTAGGGCACGACTATCCTGTCTCCCTGTAGACTCTACTGCCCCTCTATGTCTGCTGGCCTTAGTCCCTATCTGACTGGGTCTCCTCCCTCTGGAAACAATAGAAACTGATCTCTCCGATGGTATAGCAGAAGCAGTCTGATTCTGTAGACAATCCCTCAGAAAATAATCACGGGATCCACTTCTGAAACAGGTTTCGGTCAATCTCCAGCATTCACCAGGATGCCACCTCCCGCAGTGCTCACAAGGTGCTGAGGCTGGTCCCCTCGCTGTACTTCCAGGAGCACTAGCCACTGAGGTAACCGACTGTCCTGGTCTAACTGTAACTAGAGGCCTATGTGTTTGCCTTTGTCCACTAGTCTGAGATCCTCTAAATATCTTACTAGGTTGCTGGGACGAACTAGACTGTCCTGGACCACTTTTCTGCTGACTCCAATTCTTCCTGGCCTGTTCATCTTTTCGAACCCTTTCAACATTAAGGGCTGCTGATACTAATATGGGAAAATCTACCATTTCAAAGGCTGCGACCTGAAGACGTATATAATCATTCAGTCCATCTTCAAATCTCCTGCACCTATTCTCCTCTGTAGTCACCATCTCATTCACATACTTGCTCAGCCTGATAAATTATTGTTCATACTCGGTGACGGTCATCTGCCTCTGTTTCAAATTCACAAACTCTTTTATCATATTCTCTATGTAGATACAGCCAACATACTTTCTTTGGAACTCTCTCTGGAAAAATTCCCAAGTTCGTTCCTCAGGCCGTCCTGTCTGAACAATGGAAGTCCACCACTGGTAAGCGTCCTCCTGTAATAAAGAAACTGCACACTCCAGACTCTCCTATGGCGTGCAGTGTAACTGTTGTAATATCCGTTCAGTCTGCTCAAACCAATACTCGGCAGTGGATGTATCTTCATCTCTTCTACCATGGAAGTCTGTAGGTCTGTATTTGGCCAACCTTTCTATTGCTGACCTTCGTGGCGCTGCTCTAGCCACGTTCTGGAAAAATTCTGCCATCTGTTGCATATTAATTGGCTGACCCTGAATCTCTGGTCCAGCCACCCCTGGGCTCACTGAATCTCCTTCATCTCCTTCAGCTACACTGGTAGGACTATCAATACTAAATGATTCCATTTCTTTCTTTATCCTACATAAGACAGATGAGGAATTCTGCAGATTAGAGTCACATCTTTCTGTTTTTCTTTTTTACAATGCATGCATATACAAAATATTTTACTCTGGTCTAGGAACGCCTAAACCATTGCTCTGATACCAAAATCTGTAACACCCCTGACCCAATCCATTCGGACCGAATCAGGGAGCGTTATCATATATCGAAATCTCTGTTTTACTTTTTATATAACCATAATTTAAAACTATATTAAAAACATTTAAAAATGGTCCAAATTAATTTCTGAAAATTTTGTCAGAGTTTCCTCTATTTTTCTGACTTTCCAAAACCTGTTTACAATTAAAATTTATAAAAATCAACACTTCTAAATTCTCAAAGCACTTTTGCACACCCTTCCAAATTTAGTGCGACTTACCAAATCAATTTATCACAATATAATTCATAATTATTCAAATAACATAAACATATAATAAAATATCTACACAGCGGAAGTTCTTTAAATATATACAAACATTTTCTGCATATGCATGCTGTATTAAAATATATATACTTATTACAAAAGGACTACCAAATATATAGGAACGATGTGACTCTGGACTCTGCTCCTGCAGTCTCTACTCTTCTCTGTCTTTGTCTCCCTTGGAACCTCTGTTACCTACGTGTGAGAAAACTCAACACGCTAAGCATATTGCTTAGTAGGTGTATACAAAATTGTATATACAAATATACTATATCAAATAATTCTATCTATTTATCAAAAATATAAATAACAAGTATACAAACAATATATGGGGCTCATGTCAAATCAAATTATATATATATATATATACATTCAAAAAGTATAGTATTCAAAATCAATCAGCAGACAAAATCTTCATAATTTCTTAAATGCTTTCATATAACAAATCAGTTTTCATACTGAGCTCCTGACATACATAACATAAGTTTTCGGACTGGATTACGGGTTGTTCGGCATCGGACACCTACGGGGCTACCCGCCGAACATCAGATCAGAGTTGGACACCAACGGAGTTACCCGCTGTAAATGTCCCATATCAGATTTCCAGATTTAGATTCAGATTCAAAGCTCCCTACTATAGGACCGGCACTTGGGGCTTGCACTATCCATAGGGTGGTGCATCAGAGTATATTGATCGGTTATTTATTTTCATATATTTACGACCCCTAAACCGTATCTTTTAATTGTATTCTTAAGTATTTTTGGTGCTTTTCACGTGTTTTCCTTGAGTGTGCAGGTTTAGGGACCTAAGTGATGATTTTGTATATTTGTGGGGAAAATGTGTAATTTCAGTAACATTATGGAAGGGCATCTATGAAAGAATAGCAAAGTTCTAGGGCAAAACTGTAATTTCAGAAAGTTCCACCAAACTTAAGTGAAACGGTGCGTTTTGCACCTAAGGTTTCTAACTTAAGTGGAACGGCGCCGTTTTGGCACCAAAGGGGTGGTGCAAAACGGCGTCGTTTTGCAATTTAAAGAAAATAAAAATAAGAAAGCCATGCAGCGCGACCAGCACCTCCAGCCCTCTCCTCGCTCCCTCGTTCGCGTTGAAGACGAGCCCGTGCGCAACCAGTGAGCACGGCGAGCACGACCGCGACCAGCCCCAGCTCGCGGTGCAGCTCGCGATGAAGAAGAGAACGGCGTCCAGTGAGCAGCGCGAGGAACCGAACGCGACCTGTGCTCGCGTGGGGAGCTCGCGGTGCAGAAACCATGCAAACCAGTGAGCGTGGTGAGGGGCAACGCGACCTATGCTCCTCGCGGTGCAGCTCGAGTTCCAGCAGCTCCCAGCAGGCTAGTGAAGGCTGCCACCAAGCCACCGCGACCACAGGTCGCGGTGAAGAAAAAAACGTAACCTAACGGGCTGCTATAAAAAGAAAATGGCAGTTGGCCAGAAAGGAGAGAGAGCTCGTGGCAGTGCAGTCCAGCAGCTCCCAAGCTGCTCCAAGGGTGATTCTCACCCTCCTTGCTCCTCCCAAACACATCCCAAGCATCACAAATCATCACAACAACTCTAGATCGTGGGTGTTCATCGAAGAAGACGAAGATCGAAAGCGGAGAAGTTCAAGCCGGACCAAAGCGGAACTTCGAGTCTTGAGAGCTTTAATGGGTTGTATTTCATCTCATTTATCTTCCTTGATTGTTCATTTATGATTTTGAGTTGTTAGAACTATTGTTAGGTAATTTTCGGAACCGTGAATGGATTTGGATTTTATTGTTTATGAATATATTTTATGTGATTTATGTCATGATATTATGTGCTTAATAATAATCGATATATTTTCCATTTCCGTGATTGGAACCGTGTGACTACCTCGCATTATCCTCCATTGAATCCGTCTCGTTTTATATTAATTGTTTTAGTTAATTTAATTTAGTTTAATTAATTGAAAACCATGATTATGAGCTAAACTTGTGAGTTGGGGTTTTGATGGATCTTATTCTATGATGATTGAATAAATTGATTGTATAATTTGTTGCGGTTGATTATTGTGTTGTTGAGTGGTATTGTTGTGCTTAATGCTTTAAATGTGAAGGCCTACATTTAAATGATAAATTGGTTGTGTGTTATGTACCGAGAGGAGACGCCCACCACGTGCTCGATATAATGTCTACCACAAGTAGAATTGGATAGAGATATACTAATTTGCTTGTGTGATCACATAGGGTGTTTATAGTGACTAATGCATTCTCATGCACTTGGATATACCATCGAGAGATAGGATATTAGTGTATGTGGAATAGGTCCGATTTACCTCGAGAGGGGACTTTGGATAAATTAGATGAACACGGTCATCATCATGCATAGTTAAACCTCAACAATGTGCTCTCATGAAATTCAATCGGATGGATTAGGTGAATTCAAATACCCTAACTAATCTCTCATATTGGTTGCTTGCTTTATTTTCATGTCTTTATATTTTTATCATTTAATATCTTTCGATTATCCAAATAGAAATAGGCTTGGTTAATTTTAGTACTCAACGCCTAAATATCCCTGTGGAGACGATAATTTTACTCATCATTTTATTACTTGTGCCGACCCCGTATACTTGCGGGTAACAAAAAGTCGCACCATATATCGGCACAGTACTGTTCAGAAAAACCCAATTGACATGTCAACCTCCTATATCCATATCTATGTTCATATATATCAGAGCCATTTCACAAATCACTTTCTTATATTCAAATTTAACTTTCGAATATTTCAAATCAATAAACATATTTTTGAAATCCAAATTTCATGAATAATCATAAAAGAAATATACAAAAATCATATACGAGTATATTTCTCAACTCAATAATCACATCAAATCAATCCATCAAATATATTTCTGAAACCAATATTCCCATCAAATTAATTCAAAATTATATTCGAATATATATCACAAACCAAAATTAAATCAAAATGTCCCAAAATCATTTTTCGATATATTTTACAAACATTATATAATCAAAATCACCTTCGACTATATTTCTCATAACAATATTAGAATCAAAACGTATTAAAATCAATTCCTAATATTATTTACAATCAATATTTCGGATATAAACTATATTTCGAGAATTCGCAATTCAAATCATTCCAAAATCAACTTCAAACTATAAACTATAATCAATATAATTCAAATAACTCAACATTAATAAAATTCAATCAATCCGAAAAATTATGGAAAACTGAAAATTCGAAAATGAATGTACACCGAACTTGGATAATTCCCCCAAGACTTTTCTTTTCCTTTTCCTCTTCCTTTCTTCTTCTTTTGTTTTTTCTTTCTCTCCTTCTTTCTCTCTTTGGCCGAGTTAGCTTATGGTCTGGTTTTTGTTTTTGAGTTGTGCCATTGTTTTGTTTGACTATGTGTTTTTGTATTTTGCTTTTGTTTTTGTTGTTTGGACAAGTGGAATGTGGAATTCCACTTGTCATGTTTTTTCTATATATATATATATATATTGTATTCATATATCCTTCACTACATCGCTTCAATATTCCTCTTTTTTGTTTGTTTGTTTGACCTTTCCACTAGCAATTTTATATATATATATTCTTAATGACAAATTGCTTCCTTGAGCTTCTTAAAATCCTACAATGATACAAATTTACAATTAATTACATGTGATTTACCAATTATCCTTGAACTATCAAACTGACCCACCAATCACATTCCATCTCAATAATATTCCAAAAATATTCCATACTTATCCAATCACCAAATTGACTTCACAAATATTCGATTGGACCCATTATCATCCAATTGCACCATAAAAATAATATTTCTAATGGGAGTTAAATCAGTTAAAATATATATATATATATATATACTGAATATATATACTTTCCACCAATTTAAATCACATGCTTGACTGTTGCATGCTTAATAATAATTAATAATAATACTTTTCATAATTATGTAAAATTAGGGGCGTTATAGCTTTGGTCTACCTTCCGCTGATTTGAGTTCGATGCATCGACTGCGTCGTTAATCATTTCTATTGTGACTCGAAGGCGTGTAGTTGACTTCATCTTCTTCCCATTTGATTTGTGCTCAAGCTTTGGCGAGGACGTCCTCCATTGTTTTGCAAGGGTATTTTGTTAATTTTTTTGTAGAGGTCGGAGTCGTGGAGGAGTCCTTTCCTGAAGGCGGAGATTGTCGTGGCCGGGTTGTAGTGAGGGATCGACACCTTCTCTTTGTTGAATCGACCCACGTAGTCGTGCAAAAGCTCACCGCGACGTTGATTGATCGTGTAAAGGTCATCCGACTGCTTTTTTAGCTTTCGACTGTTGGCAAACTGCTCGACAAATATGTCATTCAATTATGCGAATGACGTTAGCGAGTTGTTGGGTAGATTTGTATACCACTGCAATGTTGGGCCTACCAGGCTTGATTCGAACCCTTTGCACATGCACGCTTCCCGTTGATCTCTGTAGATTGCTGCCATAAACATACACTGGCGGTACTGGGCGATGTGGTCGTCCAAATCTGTCGTGTCGTTGTAATGCTTCTGGTTGGGGAATCTAAACTTCCTTGGCATTTCAACATGAGCAATGGCATCGACGAAGGTAGAGTCGGCAAAGCTGTTGATTGAACTCTTCTTGATTGGAGCAGGCATTCCAAGAATGCGTTAATTAAAGCTTCCATTTATGCGAACCTGCGTGCAAGTTCTGGGTCAGATAAAGTGGAGGTCGAGCCTACCATATCTATCGAGTGCAAGGCTGGTGCTGTGTGCACATTGATTGCAGTCACTGTTGAGGGGACGACAGCTTTCGTGTTGATTGGGAGATCCTGTTGAACAGGAGTTGGCTGGTTCATTTCCCTCTGGGCAATAGGAATGATTGTTGACGCTATAGGAAAAACACGCAGCGGACGCGTAAAAGGTGGGCTTAGTATATTTTAAAATTTTTCTTTAAAAAGAGAGAGCGGACCTTAACCCTTGATTAATTAATATACATAAAAATGTATCGTACCTTTTTGAACCATGAAGATTGATGTTGCGTCGAGATGGAACAGCAAGATCTTTCAATCCAATCACGAACTTGGATCATCTTGGAGTGTGAGCTCCTTTTCTTTGAATTGTGTACCTGAGGATGAGAAACAAAAACTTTTCTTTTTCTTGTTAGCCACAAAAACCCTCATGAGAAAACGAAGAACGTTCGATTACTTTTGAATTAACAATCTCTCGATTAAAACTCGCGTAATCTAAATTCGATGTTGTGCACAAAGCCTTTTGATGTAAAAGCTAGTAGTGCACTGTCGAAACCTAACATTCTTGCTCTCTTTTCTCTTGGGCGAATTCTCACACTTTTTCTAAAGTTGGACGGTTTTTTCTTGGCTTCCAAAAGCTGACAAAAACTCACCAAATAATCAAGTGGCCAAACTCTCTTGCTTTGCTTTCTTATGATGGCCGAATTCTCCTTTTGGTGGGAGGATTTCTGTTTCACCAAAAATCTATAAATCCAAGAGTTCAACCTTATCCCAATTCTAAAGTGTATTATCCAATAATTAATCTATTGGATAAAGTTAATTGTGACATCATCAAAACTTCCTAATTTAACACAAAAGTCAACTTAGAGTTTTAGTTATTATCAAAAACCTTCATAATTTGATTTGATAAATAATTCATATTATTTATCATCTTATCAAATAAGGTTTTTGATACCTATCATACTATCTTAAATAATATGACACTAGGAATCCAATTCCTAATAGAATAGTAGTTTGACTTTTAATTAAACAATTAATTAATTAAATAATTAATTAATTTCTATTTAATTAAATAAAATAAAACAAAGTAATTAGCTAATAAATTAAGCTAATGCCGCCCAACCCTTTAACCATGGGCTAGACTTTGTTTTTCCATTTTATTAATCCCATTAGACTTCCCCAAAAAGTCCACATGTGAACTAGACCCATTCTTACTAAAAGAAATAAGTCCACATGCCTTTATTTAATATGTTAATATGATTTCAACAACCCATTTATATTAAATGTGCAAATGTTATTATTAATATATTAACGGAATGCTAAACACATTCCAATAGGGCCGCCCAAGGGGTCACACACCCTTGGCTGCCTATCTTAGGTACTTTGATGAGTTATCACGTGTCTTAATCTAACACAAGTCCACACCTCTCAAACCTTTTGGAAAAAATCCAAAAATAATTCTTAAGATGGATCAAGTAAATGATATGGTAGAATATAACAAGTGATCTATTCAAATTCGTGTGGATTGGGGATCTTAGCGGGCTATCTAAATTTAAGCTCCAATAGACACAACCTAATAACAATTAACAAATGATTCACTTAGGTCCAATTTATTAATTTTAGTTCATTCCACTAAAGAATTAAAATTGAACTCTTAAATAAAGATAGAATAAGTTTAGTGTACTCATTCATACCCTAGACAATCTTATTGGAGAAAGTGTATCATCGTAAAAAATACTAGTAATCGCCAAGAGCTCATAGACTGCCTATAGCTCTCCAAGTTACCATATTCACTCATATGACCACATTTTGAACTTGGATATTTTGACTTGTCCAGAAGCCATATTTCAATAGACCCTATTGAAAATTTAACGTTAAGATTTAATATCCAATATCTCAAAATATCCATATGATGATATTATACTAATATTTATCAAATGTAGTCACGATGTCCATATCTATAAATGAAGTCCTCTATCGATTAACAAGTGAATACCACCAAACCATCGAGGATAGACTATACGATATATTCGTAATCATTGACAGCTCAAATGATAACATTTGCAACCATGGGTCCTTCATTTATTTCAGAATTGAGATAGACTACCTTCATTTATCTGAGAATTGAGATAGACTCTCCGATTGTCTTATGAGTATCCACTGACGGTTGTGAATAAAATTTTTCTACTTTGATCCTATTCAATACACCTAGTGCACTAGATTCTTTTGTCCAAAGACACTGCATTTTGATGATTTTAGACTCATCATATCACATTTGTTCACACTCAAATGCTAACAAAAGAATCTACAACTTTAAAAGGTAAAGCGCCCAACCTTTATCTTAAGTTATGAATGTTGTTCGAGAATAACTAAAGAATTGTGTCTACCTCATACATATCCAGATGTACGAACAATTCTTTATTTCTCATAGTCTCTTGACCTTATGATTATTTACTTTTGACAATTAATATAAATACTATAAGATTTGTTAAAACATAAATCATTTTATAAATACGAAAAAGAATGTCAAAAACATTATTATATTCTTACTATTGAGCATAATTCTAGCACAAACAACATATTATCCAAAGTCAGTTGTGCATGAGGTGAATGAGGTGAGCAGATCATAGTTCTACCAATATGTAAGATAGGGAGTTTGTGACCATTACCTACAGCTAAGCGGTCTGGTCCTTTGTACTCATCGTTGATGCTGAGATTGTTGAAATAAGGAGTGATGTGGTTGGTGGCACTACTGTCCACGTACCAGCTGGAATCTCTAACAGAAGCTGGTGCTGCAATCAAGGCATTCATGCCTGGATGGTGAGGATAGGGATAGCCACTAGAATACTCCATTTGCTGAGCAAAGTTACCTTGCATCATGTTGTAGATGTTGGGAAGAGATTGTTGATTTTGCTAATTTGGTTTGCCAAAGTTACTAGCAAATGACTGGTCAAACCTATGGTAGCAAATTGCAGAAAAGTGACCAGTTTTTCCACAGAGTTGGCAGGTTAAGCTCTGATTATAATACCTGCCACCTCTATCTCTCCTTCTTCCTCTTGATCTACCACGATTGTTGTTAGAGAACTGACCTTTTCCTCTAGCATAGTTGGCTAATTTAGTAGTCATATTAGCATTGGCTGCTTGAGTCACATCAATTGTTGCAGTTGAGTGAAGCTGATCAAGTCTGGATTCATATCCCATAAGCAGAAATTGAGCATCCTGTTGTGTGATATCTTCCTTTTTTGATGCTATATTACACACAACAGGATTGAACATCAGTGATACCTTTTATCTTAACAATGTATTCACTAATCTTCATAGCACCTTTTTTAATAGACTGAAGTTGAGACTTAAGATGCATAATCCTAGCCATTGATTATTGAGAAAACATGTTTGTGACTGTATTCCACACTTTACAAGAAGTTACACACTGAGAATTGGTAGGAAGAAGAAGCAGAACCCTAGAACTATCTAGAGAGAGAAATTGGGAAAGGAAATCAAATTTGATAATATGATTTCAACAATGTTGTGTTTATATATATAGTTAATTAACAAAGAGTTAGTTAACTAAATAGTAACTAACTATTATACAGTGGCTGATATTTCCACATCAGCAGTGTACCAACTCAGCTCATTCTCATCAGATACACAATAACATATACATCAAGTTATATACAAAGTAACTAAACACACACAACTAACTATTTGGTTTGTAATGATGTTGATCAGTCTCATTAACTCTTAACACTTCCAACTCCCTCTTTCGATGTTCACGTCTAGCAGCATTTATCTCTTTCCTAAAGCCTTTCTCAATTTTGCCGAATTCCAATTTATAGTAAAACCTCTATAAGTTAATATCTTTTGACCAGTAAAAATTATTAATTAATTGAGATGTTCTTTAATAGATAAATTAATAATTTATTAATTTATATATTAATTAATAATAAATTAATTTATCAAGGTATTCTTCATTTTTTTCAAAAACATTGAACTTAATGTATTGTATATTATGATTATACAAATATTATCTAATTATCTACTTACGAAATTAGAATTATTCTATGCATTTGTTTAACCAAAACAAGTTCATGAATGTAATTAGTCTTATTAAATAGAAGTTATGAATCTATCCATTTTTACAACAAACTAAAATTACTTTCAATGTATATTATGTGTACTTAATTAATATACTTCATGAATATTAAGTCAAGCAAAAACATATATATTTAAGTAGTTAAAATAACATATAGTCACAAACGGTAAAAATCTCAAAGCAACAATTACATTGCATAATTTTATCTTGCAATACGAGAATATTACAACAGAGCTTCTTAATGCATTAAGAAAAGTTAGAGATGAGGTCCAATGAGACATCAATTTCAAGAGGAAACAAGTAACATTGTAGTTATATTGTACAAAGGCTTCCTAATTGAGTCATGTATGTATGTATATGTATATGTGTATACATATATATATATATATATATATATATATATACAATTTTGATATATAAGGAGACTATTAATTTATATATTAAGTGGGACCTATGTGTTTTTTCTAAATTGTATTATCTTATAAATTTAGTGAATTATTAATTTACCAAATTAGTCTCAAGTCGGGGCCGGCCAAAAATATTATTTAATCGAGGTTATTAATTTATCGAGATGATATTGTAATATTTTTTTTTTTCGAAATCTAACTACAGACCGGTCAGAGGCTATCGGGACCAAGATATCTACTTCCAAATAGGAAGAAGTCTGCTTCTAACACTGTGAGACATCTCCCCACACTTGTTGCGGTTTTATGGGCAATGTTGGGACAATATTTACAAGAATAGATAGCACTCAACATACCTGAAGTTGGATGAATTACACTAGGAAATAAAAGTTTGTATAAAACTCATACTAAACTCCTCTGGCTTTAAGTTTGACCGTTAAAAGTAAAGTTGACCCTCTAAAAATAATGAAAAAGACCAAAATGCCCTCAAGTTTAAAAATAGTAAATTAAAAGAAAAAATCTTAATAGATGGGCATTACCATGTTAAATCTTTTCAGAATCTTTTCCATATATGTTGATTGATGGATCAACAAGTATCCCATTTGATCTATACTTGATCTCCAAGATGAGACAATATTTCTTTTTCTCATGTTTTTCTTTTCAAATTCCTTTGTCATATATTTAGCAATTTTTAATAGCTCTTTAGGAGTTCCAAGTAAATTATATTCATATCATCAATATATACTGTTATAATAACAAATTTATATTCCGATTTTTTTATGAAAATAGGTGGGCATATAACATTATTAATATATCATTATTTTATCACACACATGGCCATATAAGATAATTAAAATAACTTTAATAATTGAACAGTCAGTCATTCGTGCTCGAGCAAATAACAGGCTATCATATGCAATGAACGGGTGTGACACCTTCGGACTTGCACAGCCACACCGTATACCAGCAAATAACAGCCATCCCGAAGCAAGCTAGAAAGATAAAATAAATAAATATGGTGAAAGAGGGTCACATTGTCATAGCTCCCTCACAGGGTGCAGTGTACCTCGCGTCTCCCCATTGAAGAGGAAACAATACTGTGCAGAAGTGATGCGCATCATAATCTTTGCAATCTAATCATAGAAAAACCCAAAGTTTCCATCATCCGCTCCGAAAAGACCTATTCTATCCAATCATAAGCTTTAGATGTGTCAAGTTTCAAAGCAAAATAACTTTTTTTTTATACATCTCTTGACAAGATTGAGGCACTCGAATGCCACAATCGCATTATCCATTATTAACCCTCCAGGCACAAATGCGTTCTAATTTTCAGATACCACAGACCCTAAAACCAACCGCAATTGATTAGCTAAAGTTTTTGCAATTATTTTGTATAAAACCGTACATAGGCTAATAGGCCTGAATTATGATATCTTCTGAAGTTTAGGAACTCTGGGAATTAAAACCACCAGGGTTGTGTTGATCTAAGCCAAGGAAACAACATTGTTCAGAACGTTCAAATAGACCATAGTAACATCAGTCCCCACGATCGACAATATTTTTGATAGAATAATTCATTCCGATAATCCATCAATTCTGGGAGCCTTAATAGGATGCATGTCAAAAATAGCTTTTTTTAACTTCATCGGCAATAAATCAAGCATCAAGAATACTGTTCATGGCCGGAGTCATACGCGGCTCTACACAACGGCACACTTCATCAACAGCTGCGCGGATGGATACCAGAGCTAAAAATATTTGAGAAATATTGCATATTAATTTCTTCCATTTTCTGTGGATAATCATGCCACTGATTGTGCTCATCCAATAAATCATCGATCAATAGTAATACGGGACCGTCGACATGAAGCTTTAACATGAAAATATCGAGATTTTAATTGCCACTTTTTAACTTTGTTTCTACAGTCCTAAGATACTTCCAATTCCCTGACCAACTACACTATTAGACTTGCGATGTTCACGTCTAGCAGCATTTATCTCTTTCCTAAAGCCTTTCTCAATTTCGCGGAATTCCAATTTATTATTATTATTATTTTTTTTAAAATCTAACCCAGACTGGTCAGAGGCTATCGGGACCTGGATATCTATTTCCAAATAGGAAGAAATCTAGTCCCAATACTGTGAGACGTCTCGCCAAATTTATTGTGGTTTTATGGGCAATGTTGGGATTATATTTACAAGAACAAATAACACTCAATCTACCTGAAGTTAGATGAATTACACTCGGAAATAAAAGTTTGTATAAAACTCACATTGAGCTCCCCTGACGTTAAGTTTGACCGTTAAAAAGTAAAGTTGACCCTCTAAAAATAATTAAAAATACCAAAATGCCCTCAAGTTTAAAAATAGTAAATTAAAAGAAAAAATAAAAATAATTTGGTGGCCATGGGAAGGGGAGGCTAGACAAACCTGGCCTCCCCTCCCCTGGTTGTTCACGAACCAGGTACACGCACCTGGTTTGTGAACCATCGCGTACCTGGGTTCACTATGAGTTAGCGAACCTGGTTAGCGATCCATGTTGGATCCACCTTGAATCTTGTCTTTCTCTCTCCCTTCTTCGTTTTATTTATTTATTTCTTTTTTTTAAAAGAAAAATCTAAACCGTCCATATTTAGAGCTGGATGGTTGAGATCCAAAATTTGTTAGTTATTTTTTATATTTATAAATTTATTTGTTTTTTATTTTTTAATTTATTATTTTTAAATCTGAGGACATTTTTGTCTTTTTATTATTTTTAGAGGTTAAACGTACTTTTTAACGGTTAAACTTAATACCAGAAGAGTTTAGTGTGAGTTTCTGCAAACTTTGATTTCGAGTGTAATTCAACAAACTTCAAGTAAGTGCAGTTTTATTTATTTTATTTACAATCCCAATATTTGAAACTTAGTGGATTGATCAAACTTGTGAAGTTTTAACCACCAAATCAATAAAGTGAAAACTTGAGAGAGAAGTGGTTTGCAAACAAAAATGAGACTTAAGATGTAATCTTTGTGTACTCCTGTACCTTTCATTTACATCATGTCCTATGGTATGGCGTAAATATATATGGTTGGCTAATTATTTCGTATGATATAATGTAAAAGAAAAGTGTACGTTACACTGGGTGCATGCATAGTAGTTTTACGTAAATCAAAAGTATAAAGCCATTTTAGTAAGTGCAAAATCCTTTAAAATATGTGTAAATTTTGTTTAAACACTGAAATTTGAGTGGATTTGCTATGACCATATGTTTTTCTGACTATATTATCAAATTAAATTGTAATTAAGGGGGTTGTAGCATTGAAAGGGAAAAAAAGAAAAGAAAAGGGAGAGTATTAAAAATTAAAGTATAAGAAACGTGCTCCATAAAATAACAACTGATTCATTGTATACCCACCTGCAGCCTGCTATGGATGTTCACGTGTTCATTCAATTTCATACCATGAAAACATATAGCATGGTAATGGGATGAGCCACAACTCAAACAAGTGAAGGTGACTTGGTAATGGGCAACCGACATAAAAATACTGTCGACCAGGTACGTGTACGCGTAGCATTTCAATTATTCCCTTGCACTTCTCGAAAAGCAAAGCAAACATTTCAAATTATTTTCAAAAAGCAAAGAAAGCATTCACTTTATGACTCCAGAAATAGCGAGGAAACACTTAACAACATATACAGCATGTGAACTCTAACACAACAAGATATAAAAATATTGTCGACATAAAAATATTGGTGACTTGGACATACCAGTCTACATATGCGGCCCAACACAACAAGACATAACAATACATAGCTGTTCACACTTGTGCGTGGCCTCAACTCTATATATATAATCTCCACAATCCCTCACATTGGATATCAAAGCCACTACTAATTACTTGCCATCTTCTTCTGTGTTAGTTTTTTCTAATTATTCATTAATGGCACAAGGTAGCAGCTTGAACGCACTTATGGTAATTTTCGTTTTGGCAACTTTGTCAATGGCTGCTCATGTGTCTACTCAAAGCAGTGATATGGCACCCGCACCGGCTCCTTCTATGGTAACCGGAGCTGGATTCTCTCTACTGGTTTCGAGTGCAGTTCTTGGGTTCTCTCTCATTTTCTCTCTTGTTGCTATCTTGAAGCACTGAGTTGATAACATGGGAAATTTGCAAAATAGTATTGAGTGTCTAGTGACTGTATTGTATTTACTATTCATGTCATTAAGGGAATAATTTGCAAATTTCAATTATTTACAGCACATCTTAAAAATAATTTCTTGAAGGATCTCTCAATCTCATAATTTTGCAACTACAGCAGGGCATTGCTTGTGCAATCTTAAAAATATTGGAACATTATTATACTGAATTGCAAAAAGTTGAGGGAAGGTTTCTGTAATGAAGGTAAGAAATAATGTACACAATAAAATTTTCATAAAAAAGAAATTATTATGAGACAGTTTATTCTGACCTCACAAGTCTCCAAAACCACGTTATTTATTTTTAAAAATAAAAATTATGTTTTAAAAATATTTTAAAAAATACATATACGTTTAGCAAAAACCATATAAATGTGTTCAATAAAATAAAAACAATAAAAAATAATGATAGTTTTATTTTAACTTTTTAGTTATAAATTTAATAACATTATTTTTCATTTTTAAAAATAACTTTTTAAAAATAAATAAACAAATAATTTTATATTTACTTTTTATTTTTAAAAATAAAAAATTAGCTTTCAAAAAATACAACCAATCATCTCCTAAACTCTGCCCTTCACCAAAAAGGGGAAGAAAAAACAAGTACAACACAGCTCTACCAGCCAATTAGAAAAGAGTTTACCCAAAACAACGACTAGCTAAAAACAAGTACATCACCCCCAAAACAACTACTAGCTAAAAACAAGTACATCACCCTCAATTATTGTTCCCAACAGTATCGGTCTTGGCATCGACCCTTAGGAATAGTTTATTTTATCATTTTAGATATATTAAATTACTTTTGTTTATTTGTTCAGGAGTATTTTTATTTTGCCCCTTAAGTTTAAATAGATATAGTTTTACCTCTATTTTTAAAATATTTATTATTTTCCCTACTTTAAAAATATTTACCATTTTCCTCAACTTTTTAAAATATTTGCCATTTCCCCCTCTGCTGTTAAAAAACTAACTTAATTATTAACTTTTAAGGACAAAATGATAATTGACTATTAATCTGATAAGAGATATTATTATTTGTCCTCTGAAGTTTAAGCAAAATATCATTTTATCTCTACTTTCAAAATATTCCTTATTTTCCCTTCCATAATTATAAAAACTAAAATCAATGCTTTTTTTAAAAAAAATATTTATATATACATACATACATATTGTTGACGGCGATTTTTGGATCATTATTAAAGTCAAAAGAGTCAACTTACCATATAAGCATAGTCGAGATTTTCCCTTTGAAAATTTGATGTAGAGTTCTTTCTTAAATGATCATGCTGATTTCGCTAACCAGGCTGACTACTCTGGCCGTGCACGCCTTCTTGGACGAGCACTTCTGGCCGAACACTCCTTTTTGGCCAAGCACTCCTGGCCAAGCACGTGAGGAGAGTTTCTTCTGGACGAATCTGCTCACCTAAAAACAAAGAAGTCCATCAAGAGTACCGGCGAGACTAACACACTTCGATGATCAAGTTAATATTTGAACATAGAGAGAGAGTCTAGAGAGAGAGATAGGAACAATTTTAGCCCATGAGAAAGAGATAACTTTAGTCTCCATGGGAAAGAGATAGCTTCCATGAGAAAGAGATGGCTTTAGCCTCCTTGAGAAAGAGATGGCTTTAGCCTCCTTGAGAAAGAGATAGCTTTCATGAGAAAGAGATAGCTTTAGCCTCCATGAGAAAGATATGACTTTAGCCTAAAACTCTCTTTTGAACATGGTTGGCTTTTCTGTGTATATAGAACATTGAGTGTTGGAGTGGTTATATTTAATGGTTGCTTATGTCATTTGTCTTCCTCCACACTCAATGTCAGGTGATGTCATGATGAGAAAATTGCATCAACTTTTAGGTATAACAATAGCTCCGAATCTCTTATGCCTTCACTTGTGCAAGGGATGCGAGATTTCTTCTTATACTTTTTTCATGCTTCTTAATTGCTTATAAACAATTCTTAATTGATTACCCTTTGTCTTCTTTGATGGATTTTGGTCCCCCTTTTTTATTTATTTTATAATGGTAAGACTATTGAGGACTTATTTTTCCTCAATACTGTAGGCAACATTGAAACCTACTTTTTGACATTCCTGATCCAACCAGATTTTCTCACGAGGCCTATTCCCATAGAGATCCTAGATCTTGTCCATTTTTCGACTTTAGTTAAATTATACGCATCCATGATCTAAGTTTATGTCTTACCATGGTGTTCTATCTTAATTTTACATTTGTTCCGTTTAGTAACTGAGCAGTTCTTATAATCAGGTTTTATTAGGTGGTTTAACAACCTTCCTTTAATTTGATTTTACTTGGTTTAATAACTGAGTGATTTCTCGCGACTAGGTTTTAATAGGTGGTATAGAAACCTTCCTTTAGCATGATGTTATTTGGTTTAAGAACGGAGCAATTTCTCGCGACCAGGTTTTAATAGGTGGTTTAGAATCCTTCCTCTAACCCGATGTTATTTGGTTTAAGAACCGGATGATTTCTTGCGACTAGATTTTAATAGGTGGTTTAGAAACCTTCGTCTAACCCGATGTTATTTGGTTTAAAAATCGAGCGATTTCTCGCGACCAAATTTTAATAGGTGGTTTAGAAACCTTCCTTTAACCCGATGTTATTTGGATGATTTACCTCCGGTTTCAGCCGTGGGTTTTTAGGAATAGGAAATTAGTACTATGAGAATTCCCTTTTGATGATATCTTTATACTGAAGTTAACCAAGTGGTTATCCGGATATACAAGCCAAGAACTATCACTCGGTGAGATGATTTTAAGATAACCAAGTGGTCGTCCGGATTTACAATTCGAGAACTATCACTCGGTGAGATGATTTTAAGATAACCAAGTGGTCGCCCGAATTTACAATCCGAGAACTATCACTCGGTGAGATGATTTTAAGCTAACCAAGTGGTCTTCATGATTTACAATTCGAGAACTATCACTCGGTGAAATGATTTTAAGCTAACCAAGCGGTCATCTGGATTTACAATCTGAGAACTATCACTCAGTTAGATGATTTTAAGCTAACCAAGCGGTTATCCGAATTTACAATCCGAGAACTATCACTCAGTTAGATGATTTTAAGCTAACCAAGCGGTTATTCGAATTTACAATACGAGAACTATCACTTGGTGAGATGATTTTAAGCTAACCAAGTGGTCATCCGAATTTACAATCCGAGAACTATCACCGGGTGAGATGATTTTAAGCTAACAAAGTGGTCATTCGAATTTACAATCCGAGAACTATCACTTGGTGAGATTATTTTAAGCTAACCAAGTGGTCATCCGGATTTACAATCCGTGAACTACTATAGATCTCTCTACTGAAATCTTTAAGCTGACCAAATAGTCATATGGATTTACAATCTGCGTACTACTATAGATCTCTCTACTGAGATATTTATGATAGTCGGGTCTAAGAGCTATAATGAACCCTAGATCACTAGGTCAGAGATTTTCCATATAAGTATAAAATTTACTCAATGAGAATTTAGCCTCGACTATTATAATTAAGCTATGAATGTGAAACATGTCACTTGCAAAGTTAAAAAGCATTGCACAAGCGGGTTACTATAAATCTCTTTACTAAGGATTTCCTTAGAGGTTAATAATTCAGCTCTCATTCTAGCGCCAATTATTAACGACGATTTTTGGATCACTATTAAAGTCAAAGAGTCAACTTACCACATAAAAATAGTTGAGTTTTTCCCTTTGAAAATATGATGTAGGGGTCTTTCTTAGATGACCATGTTGATTTCGCCAACCAGGCTGACTCCTCTAACCAAGCACTTCTGGCCGAGCACTCCTTCCAGGATGAATAATTCTGGCCACACATTACCTTCTAGCCGAGCACTCCCTCCTAGTCGATCCTAGCCGAGCATTCATTCCTGGCCGATTACTCCCTCTTGGCCGAGCACTACTGGCCAAGCATGTGAGGAGAGTTTCTCGAGGACGAACCTGCTCACCTGAAAACAAAGAAGTCCATCAAGTGTACCGGCGGGACTAGCACACTTTGACGATCAAGTTAATGTTTGAACATAGAGAGAGTCTAGAGAGAGAGAGAGGGATAATTTTAGCCTCCATGAGAAAGGGATAACTTTAGCCTTTATGAGAAAGATATAACTTTAGCCTCCATGAGAAAGATATGACTTTAGCCTAAAACTCTCTTTTAAACGTGGTTGGCTTCTCTATTTATATCGAATGTTAAGTGATGAAGTGACCATATTTAATGGTTGAGTGTTGGAGTGATTATATTTAATGGTTGCTTATGTCATTTGTCTTCCTCCACATGCAATATTAGGTGAAGTCATGATGAGGAAATTGCATCAATTTTTAGTTATAACTACAAAAAAAAAAAAAAAATATATATATATATATATATTAATCATGTGATGTCATGATGAGGAAATTGCATCAATCCACATACACACACAAAATATATATTATTATTTATATATATAAATAATAATAATAATAAACCACTAAATTTATTAATAAAATAAAAAATTTAAAATGCCTCAAATTAAAAAAAATCTGAAAATATAAAAAATAAATTATCTTTATCTTCTTCTTCATCATAATAAAAAAAATAAAAAAAAACAAATCATTTATCTCTCTCCATCATCATCATTATCTATCCCTAAAACCAAACCCTAACCCAATTACCCATTATCATTACCATCCATCCCTAACTCTAAACACTAACCCAATTATCATAATTAGAGGAGAGAGAGAGAAATGATTTTGTTTATTATATCTTTTTAAATTTTCATATTTTTTTAGAGATGGAGATGTGGATGATAATAATATGAAGTATTTTAAATTTTTTATTTTTATTAATAAATTTAGTGGTTTATTATTATTATTTAAATATTTTAAGGGTATAATAGTTATTTATAATTTTCATCAAGGGTATAATAGACTTTCACACTTTTACCAATAAAATTAACACACACACACAAAAATAAAAAATAAAATAAAAACATATATTTTAATTTTTTTTAATTGTAGGGGGGAGAATAAGGAATAAGATAACGGCAGGAGGGAAAATGGCAAATATTTTAAAAGTAGAGGGAAAAATGGTTAATATTTTTAAGGTCGGTGTAAATGGCAGTAGGGGGTAAAACGATGTATTTTTACACCTCAGAGGGAAAAATAATAATATTTTTTTCTTAAAGTGGTCAAACAACTAAAAAAAAACTAAAAAAAATTCAAAATAAAAAGTTAGAAATTCTTATCACTTTAACATCTAATCATTGAATCAATAATTAAAATATTTTCTTTTATAATTATCATTTTTATATTAATATATTTTTAATTTTATCTTTATTCAAATGTTTTTGTCTCAAAAAAATAAACAATCAACACCTTTATTCAGTCATTAGAAGGAAAAAATAAATATATTATTCAGGTTTTAATCAATGTTTAGTCTCAGAAGAATTGAGGCCTACTCAGTCTTCAGATAAAAAAATAAATGACCCCTTAGTTTGAAGACAGTAAGTTTGCAGTGGCCTAATTGGAAATTTTTATTAGGGGTACTTGAACAAAATAATAATAATAATACTATCAAAAAATTATAGTAATTATGGTTTTAACTTTTTTTTATAAAAAAACTTCAACTGTGAGATCTATATAAAATAAACGAATAACACCTAATCAAGATGAAGCAAATAGTCGTACACTCAAAACTTTTAACTAAAACATAAAGTGAAAAAAAAAAAACAATAGAAACTACGAAAGTTGTTTTTTTTTTTTTTTTCTTTAGGAGTAGTCATGGCCACGGTTTGGTTCGAATCGGGCGGTTCAAATCAGAATTGGACGACCCGGTTCCGATCCAGATGACCTAGTTCCGGTTTCGGTCTGAAACCAATGGTCACGTGGCCACTTTTTTTCTTCCTTATTACAGCTTGTATTTTATATACACTCCACCTCATACACTCCACTTTTATTTTCGATATGGCACTACTGTCAATAGCCTTTACATTAGTGTTTTCTCATGCACCTCCTCACTTTTATTGCTCTTTTTTTCCTTCAAAACTATGTGTTTTTACGCCCAAACATCACCATAGTAGATTCACAACAGCATACATTAGTCCAAGTCAAGAACTTGTTGATGATAATCAAGAGTTTACAAGTGAGAATGAAAGTAAAAACACTTCACTTTCGTTGTCTAAAGAAGAAGAGGACGAAGAAGAGAAAGTTGTGGAGGTAGAGGGAGAAGCATAACCAATCCCACAACGACTAATTCTACAAAGGAGGAGTGAGGAATAATATATAAAAAGAAGCTTTGGTTCATTTTCTTTCACATCTTTCTCGGTTTTTAGAATATTGTAATTTTTAAAAATATTTTAAAAAAAATTGAATCCGCTTCTGGATCCGGAACTGACGGCGAAACTGGAATAGGCATGGAACCACCGATTTCGAAATCGGTAACCCACGGTTCAGGTTCCGATTCCGAAATCGTGGCCATGTCTATTTAGGAGACTTCATATTTTGAAATTATTTTATAATATTTTGATCTTCCTTCTATAATGTTTATGCGTCACTATTATTTTCCTTAAATAGAGACCAAAAATAAAATAAAATAAAATCTTTGTTTCATATTTTTGCTTTTGATTGGATTCATCATCTAATATCATCACACGTTCTTCTACATAGAGATGGCCGCGGTTCTAGAACAGTAGGTTTCGGTTTTGGAACCGGTGGTTGCGGTTCCCCTAGGGAGGGAACCGGAACCGTGGGGTACCGGTTTCGGTTTTGGATCCGGTTCTCGGAACCGGATTTAATTTTTTTTTTTAATCTCCCAACACACAACATTTATTTTTTCAATTTTTTTTTAAAAAAAGGAACCGGAACTGGCGGTTCTAGTTCCCTACCAGTTTTGAACCGACGATTCCAGTTCCTAAAATTAAAAAATTAGAACCGGATCGGGATGGTCAATTTCGGTTCGGAACCGTCTAGTTCGGTTCGAACTGGGCGAACCGGGGCCATCCCTACTTCTATGATAGATTGAGAACAAAAAAAATCATTATTAGTATTGGAATGCGAGTCCAAGTGTGTATGACTTGCTCGTTTGAGACTAGTTTCTTGGTTTAAACCCCACCCACTTGAAATATCATTACCTTTTTTTTATTGCTTCAAAACATTTAATTTGTTTATCAATGACATTCAAGTTGAAGATTTCTTAGAGAGAATGTATTAGATAAAAACTGAAAAATGAAGAATTGTGATCTTCTCTCATTTAATGTAAGTTACCAGCCATCAGACTTTTATTGTCTGGAAAAATAAGCTGTACAAACAAATCCTTCACTAAATAGAATTTGGTGCCAAGAATAACAAACTCATAACAAACTCCTAATAAACTGACAAACATCAAAATTGTGTGAGAAACTGAGTTGGCAGTATGAGATGATGAGCTAGTATTCTAGATGACACAACAAGACATTCTACTGAGGTGGATTTCTGAGTTGGAAATCCAAGACTGGCTATGCCGACATTATTTACTATTTATACATTTTATTCACAGTTATATCGGAAGCTCTAAGTATTATGAATTTCAATCCACTAGGAACTTAAAATTCGGGATGTATTAAGAATTTTAATTCAGTAGGAACTCGAAATTCTGGATGTATTAAGAATTTTAATCCTCTAGGAACCCGAAGTTCTAGATGTATTAAGAATTTTAATGCAATAAGAACTCGAAGTTCTGGGTGTATTGAGAATTTTAATCCAGTAAGAACCTGAAGTTCTTGATGTATTAAGAATTTTTAGTAAGGATCCCAAGTTCTGGATATATTATGAATTTTAATCCAGTAAGGACTTGAAGTTCTGGATGTGATACGTATTTTAATCCAGTAAGAACCTGAAGTTCTAGATGTATTAAGAATTTTAATTCAGTTAGAACTTGAAATTCTGGATATAATGAAATTCATTTAATTTAATTTACTGTTATGCATCTATGTTGGCTATGCCGGCGATATTTATTATTTATGTATATTTATTTACTGTTGTGAATTTTAAGTTGTCTATACTGACATTATTTACTATTTATGCATTTTATTTAAGGTTATGCATCTCAAGTTGGCATATATATATATATATATATATATATATATATATATATATATATATATATATATGACCAGAAGTTCTGATTCACTTACGATTCTATATGTGATTTTCAGATCGAAAGTTATAATTCTATATGTGATTTTTTTTATCCAGAATATCTAAACATGACAAAACTTACGGATTAAGATTTGATGTACTTTAAGTTTCTAGAGACAATTACATGCCATAGGTCATTGATACTGAATTACATTTAAAATCTAAAGACTCAATATATTACTATTACAGAACCAGAAGTTTTGTGGCAAAAATTAAAAGACAGATATAACCAACAAAAAGAAGTGGTTATTCCTAATACCTAACCGATTCCGCAGTATTTTCAAAAGTGAATGCTAATACATGCGAAAACTTTAGCCATGGCCTTAGTCGTGGTTATAAATTCTCAAATCACCATAATGTCAAAAACGTACCTCAGAAGTGGAATGTCTATAAGCTATGTTAACAAGACAAGGACAAATGTTTACATAATAAATTTATAAAAATGATAAAAATGTTTGTTTTAGATGTGTGACGAAAGGACATTGGATTCGTACCTGTCATACATTAAACACTTGATAGAGATTTATTATCTACTTACTAAATATTTCTTCTATTTTCATATAAAATATAGTTTTGCTTTAATATGTTTTATATTTTATTATTTTGTTATCAAACATGATTTTTTCTTGAACAAAGGATATAATTCTACGAAATTAGAAATATTTTTTGGAGTTTGACTTTGCTTAAAACAAATGTTAATATCATATCAAGTCCAGTAGATTTGATTGAAGATTCCAGAAGAGCCACAATATTTTTACCAAATTGTACTAAATTATATATCAATGATGCTTTATATTCAAGCAGATTAAGAAAAAAAAATGCTTTGTTTTAAAGATAAATGGAGTAGTGGATATCATATTGAGACTATAAATAAAAAGAATAATGAATATATGTCTATCACTCATAATAATTCGGGCTAGCAGCTCATTTTAAAGAAACTGTGTGCTTTCTCATCCGGATTATATTATACCGTTATAAAAAAATGTAAAAGTTTATGCAGCTATGAACTAGAAGTTCTCATATCCATATTTATGCTTTGACATGACAATCTTGGTCACGCAGGATCTACAATGATGTGTAGGATCATAAAAAATTCTCATGGACATTTATTAAAGAATCAAAATATTATTTTATTGCATGAGAATATATGTATTGCATGTTCACAAGGGAAGTTGACCATACCATGTTATTCTAAAGTTGATTTTGAATCTTCGTCATTTTTACAAAAAATTCAAGGGGTATATATATGGACCTATTCATCCATCAAATGGACCATTCCGATACTTTTGGTTTCTAATTAATGCGTCTGCGAGATGGTCACATGTTTGTTTATTATCTACTCGTAATGTTGCTTTTGCCATATTACTTGCACAGATTATCAGGTTTCGGGCATAAATTCTAGATTATCCAATCAAGTAAATACGTCTTGAGCTGGTGAATTTACTTCCAAGACGTTTGATGCATATTGTAAAGCAGTTGGGGTTGATGTTGAACATCCAGTTCCACTTGTTAATACTCAGAACGAATTAGCAGAATTATTTATCAAATGTTTCCAAGTAATTGCAAGAACTTAGTTATTACGAACACAATTACCAATTTCTTTTTGGGGACATGTTGTTTTACATATTGCTGCGTTAATTCGTCTCCGACCTACTGCTTATTATCAATATTCACTATTACTACTAGGACTTGGTCATCCATCTTCGTACTTTTGATGTGTTACATATGTCACAATTGCACCTACACGAAGAACTAAAATGGGACCTCAAAGGCTTATGGGGGTATATGTTGGTTTTGATTCACCATCAATTATTAGATATCTGGAACCTTTGACATGTGATCTTTTTACTGCACGATTTGCGAATTGTCATTTTGATAAGTCGATTTTTCAATTACTAAGGGAAATAAAAACTTCTCCTGAAGAGAATCAAGAATTTTCTTGAAAGGTTCCAAGTTTAATTTATTTAGATCCATCACATTTCAATAAGAGAATGAAGTACACAAGATAGTGCATCTTCAAACAATTGCTAATTAGTTACCAGATGCATTTACAGATGTTACTAGGATAACAAAATCATATATACTAGCTGCTAATGTACCAGCCTAGGTGATTGTTCCAGAAGAACAATCTAAACAAATGACAACAAATGAATTGTCTATTGCACGCCAGAAGCGTGGCAGACCACTTGGTTCAAAAAGGTATTGTTCATCGGAAGAGGAAAGCAAATTATCAAAGATCCAAATTTAAATAAAACTCAAGTTATAAATAAATCCACTTTCTCTAAGTTAACATTAGAAGGGTTAGATGTCCTTGAAGAGAAAAAAGTCCGAAAAGTGATAAAACCCCCTGAAGTGGAAGAAATCCCTGAAGAGATATAAGAATATAAAAATGAAGAAATTTTTGTAAATTGTAAAAGAGAAATGTGGAATCGTGAAGAAACAATCACTGATGATATATTTTCCTATACAGTGGCTTTTGTATAAACCTTATGATATCGATGATTATAGTCAAATTCAGAATTGGCCTAAATGGAAAGAAGCAATTCAAGTAGATTTGACTTCATTAGCCAAACGTGAAGTATTTGGACCAATAGTCCAAATACCTGAAGGCATCATAGCAGTTGGATATTAATTGATTTTTGTATAGAAACGTAATAACAAAAACGAAGTCAAGAGATATAAGGCACGACTCATAGCACAAGATTTCTCACAGAGACCAGGTATTAATTGTGATGGATACGATTACGTTTCGATTTTTATTAAGTTTGGCTATTTCGAAAAAGCTTGAAATGTGTCTAATGGACGTAATGACCTCTTACCTATATGGTTAACTTGATTCAGATATTTATATGAAAACCCCTGAAGAATTTAAAATGTCAGAAAATATATTCGAGATCTCGCAAATTGTATTCGATAAAGGAACTAAGATCCTTATATGAATTAAAACAATCTGGATGGATGTGGTATAACTGTCTCAGTGAATAGTTGATCAAAGAATGGTATATTAATGATCCTATATGACCATATGTCTTTACAAAGAAATACAAATATGGATTTGTTATTGTAGCAGTATCTATTGATGATATGAATTTAATTGGAACTTTTAAAGAGTTCTTGAAAACTGTTGAATATTTGAAAAAGGAATTTGAAATGAAAGACCTAGAAAAAAAATAAAATATTGTCTCGGCTTGGAGATCGAGCATAGATCAAATAGAAAAATTGTCCATAAATCAACATATGTTGAAAAGATTTTGAAAAGATTCTATATGAACATTGCCTATCCATTAAGTACTCCTACAATTGTTAGGTCTCTTGATCCCAAGAAAGATCCACTCTGACCAAAAGAAGATAGTGAAAAGATACTTGGTGGTGAAGTATTATATCTTAATGCGATTGGTGCTTTGTTATATCTGGCTCAATGTACTATACCAAATATTTAATTTTCAGTGAATTTACTAGCTAGATTAAGTTCAACACCAACTCGAATATATTGGAATGAGATGAAACATTTTTTTTCGTTACCTTCAAGGTTATACATCTAATAATTTTTTAGGTTTACTTGGTTATGTTGATGCCGGATCTTTATCTGATCCCCATAAAACTTGTTCACAAACTGGATCTGTTTTTACCTATAATGACATAACAATCTCATAGCGCTCCACAAAGTAAACTTTTTTTGCTACATCATCCTAAACTCGAGAGTGTTTGCACAATTACCCATAAATAATAACATGCAAAAGTATCCTTTTCATTTTAAAAAATAAAAAGTAAGGAAATAAAGAAAATTGTTATAAATATAAAGTAATAAATTAAAACAACAAATAAATACAATAAATATAGAGAGAGTATGGGAGAATATTTTTCTAAGTCTTCGATTGATTTTAGTGTGTACAATAATATGGGAGATGGGTTCTATTTATAACAATAACAACCCACTCACAAGTTGACATTTAATTGCTGTTGACGTGTGAATCTGGTCAACGTAATTAATAGTAATTTAAAGGGTAAAAGTCAATGAAAAGGATTGACACAAGAGTTTTTAAAGTGGTTCGGCTTAAAAGAATGCCTACATCAACTGTTCTTAATATTTCAAATGAGCTAACTGTCGGTGCGTAGGAAGCTCGCTTATATGTGTTTTTTTTGGAAAAATTGGTAACCCTTTTAGCAAAGATGATCCGTCCCTTTTATAGTGTGAAGGGGCTGGAGTCATTCGGTTTCACATGGAATCTAATTACATGAATTAGGGGCTAAATTGTAGGAAAAACGGCGAGTACGGCGCAGCAGAAGGCGCAAAAACAAATATTTTGCATTGGTACGTTTTAAAATTTTTCCAAAAGAGATCTTAACCCATAGTTAATTAAATATATATAACAAAAGGTAATATACCTTTTGAATTACGTAAGGCTTGATGTTTTGTCGATTATGAACCGCAAGATCTTCCAATCCTTTACGAATGTGGATCACCTTGGAGTGTGGGCTCCCTTTCTTTGAATTGTGTACCTGAGGATGAGAAACAAAAAACTTTTCTTTTTCGTTAGTCACTTAAAACCCTCCTGAGAAAACGAAGAACACGCTGTTCTTTCTCTCTTTTCTCTTGGGCGAATTCTCACACTTGTTTCTAGAGATGGTGAGTTTTTTCTAACTTCTCAAAGCTCACAAAAACTCAACCTTGCCCCCTCTGGAACGTATGTTGGCCGAACCCTCCATGGTGGTATATATAGGGTGGCCGAATCATCCCTTAAGGAGGATTTGTGTTTCACCCAAAAACCATCAATCCAAGAGTTCAATCCTATCCCATCTCTTGAATATATTATCCAATAATTTTCTTAAAGGATAATTGAGAATTGGTGACTTATCAAAACTTCCTAAAAGTGACTAATAGTGAACTTTACAGTTTTGATAAATATCAAAAACTTCATAATTTGATTTGATAAATAATTCCTTTTATTTATCTCCCTATCAAATAAGGTTTTTGATACTTATCATATTATTACCAAATAGCATGAAACTAGTAATCCAATTCCTAAGTAGAAAAGTAATTTGACTTTTAATTAAACAATTAATTAATTAAATAAATAATTAACTAATTACCATTTAATTAAATAATAAAATAAAACAAAATAATTGGCTAATTTATCTAGCCATTTCTGCCCACCCCTTTTGGCATGGGCCAAATTTTGTTTTTCCATTTTATTTATCTCATTGAACTTCCACAAAAAGTTCATATGTGAACTAGACCCATTCTTACAAAAAGAAACAAGTCCACATGCCTTTAAATAAATGTATTTAATATAATTTGACAGCCCCATTTAAATAAATGTGCTAATTATATTATCAATATATTTACGGGATGTTAAAAACATCCCTTAGGGCCACCCAAGGGATCACACACCCTGGGCCGCCCATCCCAGGTATTTTGACGAGTTACCGCATGTCTTGATCGAATAAAAGAACGCACCTCTTAAAACTTTTGGAAAAAAATTCCAAAAATAATTCTATAAGATGGAGCAAACAAATGATCCGGTAGTATATAACTAGTAATCCATTCAAGTTCGTGGCGGGCTATCTAAATTTAAGCTCCAATAGACACAACCTAATCACAATTAACAAATGATTCACTTATGTGCGATCCATTAATTTTAGTTCATTCCACTAAAGAACTAAAATTGAACTCTTAAATAAAGATAGAATAAGTGAGCATATTAATTTGTACCCTAGACAACCTAAATGGAGAAAATGTATTCTCGTGAAAAATACCATTAATTGCCAAGAGCTCATAGACCGTCTATAGCTCTCCAAGTTACCATATTTACTCATATGACCATATTTTCGAACTTGGATATTTTGACTTGTCCAGAAGTCATGTTTCAATAACCACTATTGAAAACTTTACGTAAAAATTTAAATATCCAATACCTCAAAACATCCATATGATGGTATTCTACTAACATTTGCTAAATGCAGTTACGATGTCCATTTCTATAAATGATGTGCTCTATCGATATGCACGTGAATACCACCAAACCATCGAGGATAGATTATGTGATATAATCGTACTCATTGACAGCTCAAATGATAACGCGTGCAACTATAAGTCCTTCATTTATCTCAGGATTCAGATAGACTCTCCGGTTGTCTCAGTTGAATACTTTTATCCACTGACGGTTGCGGATTAAGTTTTCTACAGTGATCCTATTCAATGCACCCAGTGCATTAGATTCTTTTGTCCAAAGACACTTTGATGATTTTAGACTCATCATATCACATTTGATCCCGCTCAATTGCTAACAAAAGAATCTACAACTTTAACAAGATAAAGGCGCCCAATTTTATATTTTAAGTTGTGAATGCGTATTCGAGACTAACTAAAGGATTGTGTCTACCTCATACGGACAATATTTTTATTTCTCGTAGTCTCTTGACCTTATGATTATTTACTTTTGACAATTAATATAATTGCTATAATATTCGTTATATGAGAAATCACTTTATTCATATAAAAAGATTGTCAATTACACTATTACACTCTTGCTATTGAGCATAATCCTAACAATCTCTCACTTGTGCTATAGCAAGTGTGTCATATCTCTCATTCCCATCTTCTCTAGGTGCCCTTCAAAACTCTTTTGTGGTAGAGCCTTTGCGAAGGGATCTGCTAGTTTTTCAGCTGACACGATCTTGGCAATCGTCATGTCTCCCCTATGCACAATTTCCCTTAGTAGATGATACTTTCTTTCAATGTGTTTTCCTCTCTTATGACTTCTTGGTTCTTTTGAATTAGCCACTGCACCACTGTTGTCACAGTAGATGGTGATTTACTTATTCGCACTGGGAACCACTTCCAAGTCAATTAAGAATTGACGGAGCCATACAGCCTCTTTAGCAGCTTCGCATGTGGCAACATACTCAGCTTCTATGGTGGAATCAGCAATACAAGATTGCTTGATGCTTCTTCATATGATTGCTCCTCTTTCTAGGGTAAACACGAATCCTGATGTGGATCTCTTGGAGTCAGAATCTGATTGAAAATCGAAATCTGTATACCCAACAGGAATTAAATCCCCTCAGAGTATACAAGCATATGATCTCTCGTTCTCTTGAGATACTTGAAAATATGCTTGACTGTCCAGTGATAAGGGCCTGATTTCGATTGAAACCTGCTAACTATGCCAACAGCAAAACATATATCTGGTCTAGTGCAGCGCATTGCATACATGAGACTTCCAACTGCGGAGGCATATGGAATCCTACTCATGAGTTGTTCTTCATGCGCATTCTTAGGAGCTAGCTCCTTAGAAAGCTTGATTCCATGCCTAAAAGGTAACAAACCTTTCTTGGAATCCTGCATGGAAAACCTAGACAAGATTTTATCTATGTTTGAAGCTTGGGATAATGCAATCGTTCTATTCTTTCTGTCCCTAATAACTTGGATGCCAAGAATATAACTTGCTTCTCCTAAGTCCTTCATATTAAATTGTTTTGCTAACCATTCTTTACTTAATGTCAATACACTTACATCGTTTCCGATGAGCAGTATATCTTCAACATAAAGAACTAGGAAAACCAACTTGTCTCCTTTGATTCTCTTGTATACACAAGGTTCATCAAGGTTCTGAATAAATCTAAAACCTTTTATAGCTTGATATCGAACCTTATGTTCCAAGACCTGGATGCTTGCTTTAATACATAAATGGACTGTTGCAACTTGCATACCCTTTGTTCTTGGCCTTTTTCAATGAATCCTTCTGGTTGCATCATATAGATGCTTTCATCAAGACTTCCGTTAAGGAAAGCTGTCTTGACATCCATTTGCCAAATCTCTAAGTCTAGAGATGTTGCAATGGATAAGAGTAGTCTAATGGATTTAAGCATGGCTACATGAGAGAAGGTTTCTTCGTAATCGATACCTTCTTTCTGTGTATAACCTTGTAGCTACCAAATCTAGCTTTAAAGGTTTCCACCTTACCGTCCATACCTCTTTTCCTCTTGTATCCTCATTTGCACTGATCGGTCATTTATTATCATATAATTACGACCTTTGGATTGTCTCTTTTGATTGTTTCCTTGAGTATTTTTGGTGCTTTTGATGTGTTTGTTAAGCTTGTGCAGGTTTTAGGTGTTTCACTTGGAGCTATGCGAAGATGGGATTTTTGGGTCCAAAACTGTGTTTTCTGGCAGGGAGCAGCGCGACCTCTGGTCGCGCTATGCTGATCGCGGTGAAAAAATGAGAATCATGGTAGAGAGCAACGCGACCTCTTATCTCGAGCACAGGTCGCGTTGAGATGGTCGCGGTGAAAAATAAGAATCCTGACAGAGAGCAACGCGACCGCTTATCGCCACCACAGGTCGCGTTGAGATGGTCGCGGTGAAAAATAAGAATCCTGGCAGAGAGCAACACGACCGCTCATCGCGAGCTGTGGTCGCGGTGAGGTGGTCGCGCTGAAAAATGTGATTTTTGGCAGAGAGCATGGCGACCAGCCAGTGCTAGGGCTGGTCGCGTTGAGGTGGTCACGCTGAAATGATGAGAGCTTGGCAGTGAGCATCGTGACCAAGGCAGCACGATTGCAGGTCGTAGTGACCCATCGCGGTGAGATGAAATCAAGCAATTTCTAGCATCGCGACCAAGCCAGCGTAATCGCAGGTCGCGGTGACTGATCACGACGAGGCAATTCCTGTAGCCCTAATGTGTCTATTTAAATAGAAAGAGAAGAGAGAGAAAAAGGATCTCGAGAATTTATAGAACAAGACAAGAAAGAGAGAGAGAAGGAGGAAGAAGAAGAGGGAAGAAGGTCTAGGAGACTAGCCATCGGATCGATTCTCCGGACGACTTCAATCGCTCTTAGGATTCAGATTCGTGCACGGAGAAGCTCTACTGGATCGGTTTCGACGACAATCAAGCCATCTAGAGTTTTTCTATCATACTCTTTCCTTTAATCTTGTGTTATTTATGTTGTTCTTGATTAATAATATTATGTATTCTTATTTCTTAGTTATGAACTAATTTCCTATACTAGGGATGATGATGGAACTTACTATGAATTTTGATTGAGATTAATAAATGTTTGGATGATTTGAGTTATATGATTAAGTGTTGATTTAAGGTTTTATTGATTGTATATTGATTGATCACCAATATTCAATATCTTACTATTGTGGGTTAAGTATCAAAATGAGACGCCCACCACATGTTCGATAAATTGACACAATGGCCTAGGAACCAAATAGAGATATATTGGTGTAGATTGTGTGATCCAATATGTTTCCATGTTTAATGCATTCTCGTATATTTGACATTCATCGAGAGATAGGGTGCTAGTATGTGTTGAATAGGTTCGATCTATCTTGAGAGAGGATTTCAGATAATTAGTTAACATGATCATTAATCATTAGCTTGAACATTCATACATAATTATCTCATATCATTTGGATTAGTTAGTGAAATCGGAATCTCTAGTTCCCATCACCATTGATAAAAAGATCTTTTAATTTCAAGTTATAGACCATTTAGAATATAAGACACATATCACAACCATTGAATTATTTGTCTAGATAGTGTTAGGCTTGGTTAATTTCAGTACTCAATATCTAAACGTCCTCGTGGGAACGATATTCGAAACTCACAATTCTATATTACTTGTGCCGACCTCGTATACTTGCGGGTACACAAAAGGCGTAACAAGTTTTTAGCGCCGTTGCCGGGGAACGGTTTAGTCATAGTTGATATTGATACCAACTTAGTCTAGTACTAATCTGGAAATTTTCTATATTTTCTTCAAAATTCTTTTTTTCTGCACTTGTTTTCTTACTTGTTTGATCCTTTGTTTTTGCAGGAAATTCCATTCGTGTATGAGACGTATGAGACGCACTAATTTAGAGCCTCTCGAAACCCTTGATCGAAAAATCGAACGAACGCTTATTCAAAGAAGAAGACAAGCAAGATAGCAAGCTACTATGGAGAACCAAGCGCAACATTAAGCAAATTTGTACAATCAAGCATTCCAGAAATTGCCAAGGCATTACGAGACTATGCCATTCCTACCATGGTGGGAAATCAGTCGAGCATTCGACGACCTCCAGTTGCAGCAAACAATTTTGAGATCAAGCCTGCAATCATCCAAATGATTCAGAATACTGTTCAGTTTGAGGGTATGCCAATTAATGATCCAAATAGCCATTTGGAACGATTCCTGGAAATATGCGCACCTTCAAGTAGAATGAAGTGTTTGACGATGCGATTCGGCTGCAAATATTTCCCTTCTCATTGAGGGACAGAGCTAAGTTATGGTTGAATTCACTGCCGCCGAATACCTTCACAACATGGGAAGGCCTAGCTCAAGCGTTCCTTGCCAAGTATTTTCCACCAGGGAAAACAACAAAGCTCATAAACGATATCACTCAATTCACCCAATTTGAGATAGAATCGTTATATGATGCCTGGGAAAGATACAAGGAGTCATTGAGAAAGTGCCCGCATCACGGTTTACCTGATTGGCTTGTAGTGCAGACATTTTACAATGGACTCACACAATAAAACCGAAGCATGTTAGATGCAGCCGCTCAAGGTGCTTTAATGAGCAAGCCAACTGAAATCGCTCATGAGTTAATTGAGGAAATGGCCACAAATAGCTATATGTGGGCAAATGAGAGAGCAAGTCACAGAAAAGCAGTTGGTTCAGCTACAGCTTTTGAAGTTGACGAGATCACATCACTCAAGGCACAAGTTGCTTCTTTGTCAAGCCAAATCAACAAATGGAATGTAAATTCTATTTAGTCAGCAACTCCAGGATGTGACATGTGTGGAGGACCACACGTTAGTACAGAATGCACAATAGGAAATTCTTTTACAGGTAGTAGTAGTGCTGAACAAGTACAATATGTGCAGAACTTCAGCAAACCATACAACAATCCCTACTCAAATACTTAGAATCTTGGCTGGAGAAATCACCCAAATTTCTCATGGAGTAATCAAAAGCAGAACAACAATGCGAAACCCATTCCGCCTGGTTTTCAGAATTAAGGAAATTTTCATGCGAATCAAGGAACTAATCAACAAGAGAGGAAACCAGCCTTAGAAGCCATGCTGGTCAAATTCATGACAAAGATTGATTTCAGGATGGACGGTCAAGACACAGCAATGAAGAAGATGGATGTGAAGATTGACCATGTAGCTTAGTAAAATCAAGCTGCCATTTAGAAGCTTGAAGTGCAGATTGGCTAGATAGCCAGAGAGACAAAGAGTAGAGCTCATGGCACACTACCTAGCAATACTGAAGTCAATCCCAAGGAGCAGTGTAAGGCAATCACTTTGAGGAGTGGGAAGCAAGTAGAAAACACAGCAGGAAGAGATTACTCACAACAAGAGGTTGAATTGAATGAAGAAAGAATTGAGTCACCTTCCACTCCTCCAGTTCGTCATAATGAAAAGAATGATGAACCACCTCCGCCGGTCCAAGAAGTCAAGGCTTATGTGCTACCTGTACCCTTCCCTAAAAGGCTACAAAAGCACAAAGATGATAAAAATTTTACCAAGTTCCTTGAAATCTTTAAGAAACTTCACATTAATATTCCTTTTGCAGAGGCCTTAGCTCAAATGCTATCTTATGTGAAGTTCTTGAAGGAAATTCTGTCAAAGAAAAGGCGACTTGAAGATCATGAAACCATCACCTTGACTGAAGAGTGCAGCGCCATTATCCAGAATAAATTACCTCAAAAACTGAAAGATCCAGGGAGTTTTACTATTCCTTGCACTATAGGAAGTTCAGAATTTGTAAAAGCTTTATGTGATTTAGGTGCTAGCATTAACTTGATGCCTTTTTCTGTTTTCAAGAAACTAGGTCTGGGCGAAGTAAAGCCTACGAGTGTAACACTCCAATTGGCAGACCGTTCTATCAAATATCCATATGGAGTGATTGAAGACGTACTAGTCAAGGTTGACAAGTTCTATTTCCTTGTGGATTTTATCGTGCTTGAAATGGAGGAAGATGTTGATATTCCTCTCATATTGGAGGGACCATTCTTAGCAACCGGAGGAGCATTAATAGATGTACAGCAAGGGAAATTGACGTTGTGAGTGGGTAATGAAGAGGCAATTTTCAATGTGTTCAAGGCTACAAAATTTGCAACAACTGCAAACACTTGCCTTAGAGTTGATGCAGTCGACTCTTTAGTTGAAGAGGCCTTTGAGAAGAGCAATCCCGAAGAGCCACTGGAAGCTTGTTTGACTCATGGAGTGACAAAAGAAGAGGAAAATGACAGCATAGTTGAATATGCTTTTCGTCTTGATTCAGCAGCCTCTATGCCATAAGGGGGCAAGAGATATTTTGAAGAATTAGGCCACGGGAAGCCTAAAATACCACCTTCAATCGAGAAGCCTCCTCAGCTCGAATTGAAGCAGTTACCTGAGCATTTGAGGTATGCTTATTTGGGGGAATCTGATTCCCTCCCAGTCATAATTTCAGCTACCTTAAATGAAGCAGAGGAGGAGAAACTTTTGGGAGTGCTGCGACAACACAAGACCGCATTGGGGTGGACCATCTCCGACATAAAGGGAATCAGCCCTACCATGTGCATGCACAAGATCTTGATGGAGGATAATTTCAAGACTTCAATAGAACATCAACGCATACTGAATCCGATTATGAAAGAGGTAGTCCGAGCAGAGATCCTCAAATTGCTAGACGTAGGAATCATATACCCTATCTCAGACAGTTCATGGGTGAGTCCGGTGCAAGTAGTGCCAAAGAAAGGGGGGATCACGGTAGTGAAAAATGAAAATAATGAATTGATTCCCACCAGAACAGTTACAGGTTGGAGAGTGTGCATCGATTACATGAAGCTAAACACTGTGACAAGAAAAGATCACTTTCCGCTTCCGTTTATTGATCAAATGTTAGAGAGACTGGCAGGGCACGTGTACTATTGTTTCCTGGATGGCTACTCATGGTACAATCAGATACCTATTGCACCTGAAGATCAGGAGAAGACCACCGTCACCTGCCCTTATGGTGCTTTTGCCTACAGAAGAATGCCATTTGGCCTTTGTAATGCACTAGTGACCTTTCAGCGATGTATGATGGCTATTTTTTCTGATATGGTCGAGCGTTTCATCGAAATATTCATGGATGATTTTTCTGTATTTGGTTCATCTTTTGATGTATGTTTGGCCAATTTGGTGTTAGTGCTTAAAAGATGTGAAGAGACGAATCTAGTACTTAATTGGGAGAAATGTCACTTCATGGTGAATGAAGGCATTGTCTTGGGTCATAGAATCTCATCAACGGGGATTGAGGTGGACAGGGCAAAAATAGAAGTTATTGAAAAATTACCACCGCCCACCTCCGTAAGAGGAGTCCGCAGTTTTTTGGGACACGCCGGTTTCTATCGCCGGTTCATTAAAGACTTCTCTAAAATTATCAAGCCCCTTTGCAATCTTTGTCAAAAGAAGTAGCATTTAAGTTCACAGAAGAATGCCATATTGCATTCCAAAAGCTGAAAAAGGAGCTCACTTTCGCACTGATTATCACAGCCCCTAATTGAGAGTTACCATTCGAATTAATGTGCGATGCAAGTGATTTTGCCGTGGGAGCAGTTTTGGGTCAGAGAATAGACAAACGCCTTCATGTTGTCTATTATGCGAGTCGTACTTTGACAGATGCTCAAATCAACTACGCAACCACAGAAAAGGAGCTGTTGGCAATTGTGTTTGCCTTCAAGAAATCCAGGTCATATTTGGTGGGGGCCAAAGTGATTGTATACACTGATCATTCCACGATCAAATATCTCATGTCAAAGAAGGATGCCAAGCCAAGACTCATTCGATGGGTCTTGCTCCTTCAAGAATTCGACCTGGAGATTAAGGACAAGAAAGGAACAGAAAACCTAGTGGCAGACCTTCTATCTCGCCTAGAACACAACTGCAACGAAGAGAAGGTAAGCACTCTTATAGATGATTCGTTTCCTGATGAACAACTCTTTGTTTTGCACGCTCTTATGACCCCATGGTATGCTGATTTTGTGAACTACTTGGTGAGCGAGATCGTTCCTCCAGACTTGACCTATCATCAGCGGAGGAAGTTCTTTGCCGACGTGAAATACAATATGTGGGAGGAACCATACTTGTTCAAGTATTGTTTAGATGGTATAAACAGGCATTTTGTGCCAGAAACTGAAATCAGAGATATCCTCATGCATTGTCATAGTTTGGAGTGTGGAGGGCACTTCAGCGCTTCAAAGACGGTCGCAAAAGTTCTTCAATCAGGCTTCTATTGGCCATCAATATTTCAAGACACCCGCCGCTTCATTGACTCTTGTGACAGGTATCAGAGGACGGGCAATATCAGCCGCCGGAACCAATTGCCTCTAAACCATCCTGGAGGTCGAGCTATTTGACTTATGGGGGGTTGATTTCACGGGACCATTTCCCATGTCTTTCAACAACCAATATATTCTGGTTGCGGTCGATTATGTCTCAAAATGGGTGGAAGCCATAGCCACTCCGACAAATGATGCAAAGGTAGTGTTGAACTTTTTCAAGAAAAATATTTTTTACAGGTTTGGAACACTTCGGGCAGTCATCAGTGATGGAGGTTCGCACTTCTACAACCGGCAGTTTGAAGCACTAGTCAAAAGATATGAAGTTACTCACAGCATCACCACACTGTACCACCCTCAGACTAGCGGATAGGTGGAAATTTCGAATAGGGAGATCAAGCAAATCCTGGAGAAAACGGTGAATAGCTACGATTGGTCGGTCCGGCTAGACGATGGACTATGGGCTTACCGGACAGCTTTCAAAACCCCTATTGGAATGTCTCTCTATAGGTTGGTTTATGGGAAATCATGTCATCTGCCAGTAGAGCTTTAGCACAAAGCTTATTGGGCAACGAAGGCGCTTAATTTTGATATGCAACTAGCAGGTGAGAAGCTTCTTCTGTAGCTGAACAAGTTAGAAGAGTTCAGGTTGGATGCGTATGAGAATGCATGAATCTACAAAGAGCGCACCAAAAGGTGGCATGACAAGCATATTGTGCAGAGAGAGTTAGAGGTGGGGCAGAAAGTCCTTTTATTCAACTCTCGCCTGCGACTCTTCCCAGGAAAGTTGAAGTCACGATGGTCCGGACCATTTGAGATTGTGAAGGTGTATCCACATGGGGCTATGGATATTAAGAACCCGGGTGGAGAAACATTCAAGGTTAATGGACAATGACTGAAGCTATATATCGAGGGAGCTGCCATTCCACCCAAAACTTCAGTGGCATTGCTAAATTCCACATGACAGGGCATACAGTCGAGCTATGACTATAAACAAGCACTTCTTGGGAGGCAACCCAAGTTCTAAAATTTTTGTGGAACTATTTTGAATTTGTTTAAGTTATTTTGATTCGATTGTTTTCGTGTGTGATTATTAATTTTTATTTTTTCTTGTTTTCTTTTCATTTGTGTTTGATTTGGTGTGTTTTAGTGTTTATTAAGTTAGTTTGTTTAATGTTTAGTTGAATTTTAATTTTGTGTAATTTTCCTTGACAGGTGCAAGGAGGAAGGTTTCAGGCTCATCACAGTGAGCACCGCGACCTCGTGTCGCGACCCACGGTTGCGGTGAGCAGTCGCGCTGCTCACTGCCAGTTCAATAAAAAGAAATCCAGCAGTTAGCACGAGCAGACCAACGCGACCTATGGTCGAGGCGACGCCTCGCGCTGCTCCTCCACTTAACCAAACGGTGGCGTTTCAAGCAGAAAAGGAGGCACCGCTACCGCGCAGAGTCTCCTGTGCTCGCGGTGAGCGGTCGCGATGAAGAATTGGGATTTAAATCCCTAGCGTGCGCGACAGATCTCTTCCTCACACAGTGACCGCGACGAATTTTTCTCTCAAATCCTCTCAACTCTCCTCCACTTCAAGGTGTGTTTGATTTAATTTTTCAAGGTATTTGATTTCTTCTCATTTCAATTAAATTTTAGAAAAGTAATTTGGATTTTGTTGAGTTGGATTTAGTGCCTAGGATTGTTTGTGGTTTGTGGTGTTTCCATTTTTGATTTTTGATTGGCTTATTTGTGAGTGGTGGTGGTTGTTGAAGTGTTGAAGTGTTTTGCTGATTTCGTTTTGTTGAAGTTTGTGTGGTAGTGTGTGGTTTGTGATAGTAGTGTTGTGTAGATATTGTTGAAGTTGTTTGGTGGCCGTTGAATTTTTAAAGTCTTGTTGTGGTGGTTTGTATTTTGTGGATTGTGGTAATGATGCCAAGGCTAAAGAGGTTCAACGAAGAGTATCCCGACCGTTTCGCGTCATGTTCTTCCAAGGGTAAGGGCAAGCAAAAGCAGAAAGGGTCCAAAAAGGCCAAAATTCCTGAAAACGAGAAGCCGAAGAATGTGGGTGATCCGAACCACGAGTTCCCCGGTCGTTTGTCAGCTCAGTAGGGGAGACCACTTCTCTTGGAGCGAGGGATTGATATGGAAGAGCTGGCCACAACTGTTATCCCCGCCCATATTGACCAGCAGGTTTGGGGGAATTTTATACGAATGCCAAATTGGACGAATGAGAGTATAGTCCGTGAATTCTATGCCGCGATGTATCCGTCGCACTTCCATGATCATGGCATAGTTCAGGTCAGAGGAGTTCAGATTAGGATCACTCCAGAAGTGATCAATGCTCACTTCGGCATCATTCCACAGCCAAATCTCCGCTTTGGTTACCCTGAGCTACCTTTGTTCTCAGACCATAACCCGGATTTAGCCAGGAGTTTACGGATGTCAGGACAGAGAGTTTGGCAGGACGACACTGCTCCTATCAAGCACCATGAGCTTCAGATCAATACAGCTTTCTGGCAGATATTCTCAAAGTTTTCGCTGCGGCCAGTTCAACATCGCACGACCCTTATTATGGAGACCGCATGGTTGGTACACTGTATCCGGAGCGGTATTGCTTTAGATGTTGGGGTCTTGATAAGAGATGAGATATGCCATGCGGGCCGTCGCTTGCGGGGTGTGCTGCCAATCCCGTGTTTGATCACGCACATCTGTGCTTCTCATGGCATTGATGTGTATGCTGCAGACGAGCAGCAGTACCTTCGCTCGCCCTTGCAGAATTTGAAGAAGGTAAAATATAATGATTTGGCCAAGCGGCGAGGGATGCCACGACTTGGCGAGCCGGAGCGTCAGCCTGCAGACGCGGATGATGATATGGAAGACCTATTGGCTGCGGTTGATGACTTTCATGACAGTGATGACGACGGTCAGACAGCATCTCGAGTACCCGCTAGGGAGACTAGAGGGACTGTAGCAGGCAGTTCACTGGCACGATCTGAGGGAGCGGTTGAGAGGTCTCAGTGGAGCCAGGTTATGGGTGCTTTGGAGGATATCCAGGGACGGATGACGGATATGCGGCTGCATTTTGATCACCGGATGGCGGAGCTGCAGCAGCATGTTGACCAGCGGATGGATAGGCAGGATGCAGCCATCAATAATATGAGTCAGTACCTCCAGGCTGTCACTTCAGACTTGCAGAAGATGGGCTTTACTGTTCAGTCATATATCAGTAGGTTTTCGAGCGCTTCGAGTCCACCTCCTCCGCCACCACCACCTACATGATGTTTATGTTTTATTTCTGTCTTTTGTGTTTTATTTTTCTGTTTCTTTTGTTGTTGAACTTTTATTGTCTTAGATATTGTATTTGTACTGCTATATTTATTTTATGTTTATTTATTTGTTACTTTTGTCTCATTTTACTTTAATTTTAAACATTGAGGATAATGTTTGAGTTAGGTTTGGGGGTGTGTTTGTCTTTTGTGTGTTGTTGTGTTTTGTTGGTGTATATAGGCTGGAAACCAAGACTTTCCTCATACGCACTGCGTTTGGAAGACATAGGCATAGCAACGCCACGTACACCAACTTTTGATTTTTTTTCATGTTTTTGTTTAATGTTTTTTGTAGAATAGCAAATCATATGCATGTTTTGCAGATAATTGGGTAATAATATGTAAATGCTTAGTTCATGTGAGTGTACAAAGTTGTTAGCTAGAATAATGCCGATAATATCTTTGCATCTAAACATATAGGTCTTGTAACATCCTTAATTTCGAATACATATGAAAAGTGAATTCGTTTTGAATATGTGAATATGATTTTTATGATTTGAGGGGTGAAAATTGTAATTAAATGTATGTATATTTTTAGGTTTCATAATGGACCAATTTGAACGGTCGAAAACAATGCACGAAGAAAAAGGGTGAAAATCTGGACAGTAGGCATCGCAACCACTCATCGCGAAATGAGATCGCGATGAGCAGCTCGCGATGAAAAGGATGATTTGGGGCAGTGAGTATCGCGACCAGTCATCGCGACCACAGATCGCGATGATCAGCTCGCGGTGAAAGTGGCAAATTTCCACCAGTGAGCAACGCGACCAAAGCGGCGCGACCACCGCTCACGGTACCAGTCGCGATGACTCAAAAATTGTAAAAAAATAAAGCGGTGGAGCGGTGCGTTTAAAGGGATCAAAGAGAGCAAAAACTCTCAAAACCATTCAGCAAACCTTACAGAAACAGAACTAGAACGAGAGAGAGAGAGAGAAGAGAGGAGAGGAGAGAGAAAGAAGAAAAAGAAGAAGAAGAAGAAGGAGAAAAGAAGAAGAAGAAGAAGAAAAGAGAAAGAGAAGAAGGAAAGGAGAAGGAGGAAGTTTTCAGGTTTGGTGTACACGTATTTTTCGAATTTCCAGTTTTCCAGAAGTTTTCGAAATTGTCCAATTTTAGAGTTTCTGAGTTATTTGAATTATATGGATTATAGATTATAGTTTAGATTTGCTATATACGAGTTTTGGAATTTTGCCAGTTTTCCAGAAATTTTTGGAATATTTCAGATTGATTGAAATTGATTATATTTGCGTTATTTGAATTATATTGATTATCGAATATAGTTCAGGGTCGATATATACGAGTTTTGGAATTTTTTCAGTTTTCCAGAAATTTTCAGAATTCTCGAAGTTTATCGTGTTTGAATTATGTGAATTCGATTGAGTAGAATTAATAGTTTGAAACTGATTTCGGAATGATTTGAATACGATTTGGTTCTAATAGTGTTCTGGAAATATATTGTTAAGTAAATATATGGTTGAAAGTGACTTAAATTATATTATATTGTGAAATGTATTGGAAAATGATTTTGGTGCAATTTGATTCGACACGGAATTATGAAATACGTTTGAGTATATTTTGGATGGATTTCATATGATTATTGATTTATAAATATATTCGAATATTTCCGTTATATTATATTTGATGAAATTTGAATTTGCAAAAATATAAATATATGGATATGTATTGAAATTGAATTCGATTATTCGGTTTGGAGAAAATATTTTGGCTCTGATGTGTATGAACATAGATATGGATATAGGAGGTTGACATGTCAATTGGGTTTCTGTCTGAACAGTACTGTGCCGATTATACCACCCTTTGGATAGTATAGGCCCCAAGTGCCGGTCCTAGGGTTCTGAAATTTGTCATGGGACATTTACAGCGGGTGATTCCGTTAGTGTTCCATTATGATCTGATGTTCGATGAGTGGCCCCGTTTGCGTCCAATACCTAACAACCCGTAATCCAGTCCGATAACTTATGTTTTGTATGTCAGGAGCCCAATCTGAAAATTGATTTGTTATCTGGAAACGTTTGAGAAATTAAGAAAATATGTCTGTTACTTGTTTTTGGATATTTGATTTGATATGAGCCCCATATATTGTTTATATATTTGTTATTTATAGTTTTAATTGATTTCAAATATTTGTATATACGATTTTGTGTACATCCACTAAGCAATATGCTTAGCGTGTTGAGTTTTCTCGCACGCAGGTAACAAAGGTTCCAAGGGCGAAAAAGATAAAGAAGAGTAGAGTTTGCAGAATCAGAGTCAAGATCATATCTTTTCTGCATACATTTTGGTAGTTTGTTGTATTAAGTATATCTATTGTGATACCGTATGCATATACAGAAACTGTTTGTAAATATTTAACGAGCTTCCGCTATGTAAATATTTTATGATATGTTTATGTTATGTGAATCTGTATAGTTTATCTATGATAAATTGGTTGGTAAGTCGCACTATATTTGGAAGGGTGCGCAAAATTGATTTGAGAATTTGGAAGTTGATTTTATAAATTTTATCTGTAAACAGGTTTTGGAAAGTCAGAAAAACAGAGGAAACTCTGGCAAGATTTTCGAAAATTCTTTGGACCATTTTCAAATGTTTTTCATATAAATATAAAATATGTTTCTCTACAGTAAAAGTTAGCTTTTAGTATATAGTAGCGCTCCCTGATTCGGTCCGAGTGGATTTGGGTCAGGGGGTGTTACAGTTTTTGGTATCAGAGCAATGGTTTAGGCGTTCCTAGACCAGAGCAAAATATTTTGTATAATATTATTGTATATGCATGAATTCATTGTAGAAAAGAAAAACAGGAAGATGTGACTCTAATCTGCAGAATTCCTCTTCTGTCTTGTGTAGGAAATGGAACCATTGAGCATTAATAGTCCTGCCAGTGTAGCTGGAGGAGATGGAGGAGATTCAGTGAGCCCAGGGGTGGCTAGACCAGAGAGGCAGGGTCAGCCAATTAATTTGCAGGATATGGCAGACTTTTTCCAGTGTGTGTCCAGAGCAGTGCCACGAAGGTCAGCAATAGAAAGGTTGGCCAAATATAGACCGACAGATTTCTGTGGCAGAAGAGAGGAAGATGCATCTGCTGCCGAACATTGGTTTAAGCGGACTGAGCGGATCTTAGAGCAGTTACATTGCACACTAGAGGAGAGTCTGGAGTGTGCGGTTTCTCTATTGCAGGAGGACGCTTATCAGTGGTGGACCTCCATTGTACAGACAGTACGGCCGGAGGAACGGACTTGGGAGTTTTTCTAGAAAGAGTTCCGGAGGAAGTATGTTGGCTGTATCTATATAGAGAATATGAAAAGAGAATTTATGAACTTAAAACAGAGACAGATGACAGTCACCGAATATGAGCGAGAATTTATAAAATTAAGTAAGTATGCGACTGAGATGGTGACGACGGAGGAGAATAAGTGTAGGAGATTTGAAGACGGATTGAATGATTACATACGTCTTCAGGTTGCAGCTTTTGAGATGATTGATTTTCCTAGATTAGTATCAGCAGCCTTTAGTGTTGAAAGGGTTCGGAAAGAGGAGCAAGCTAGAAAGAACTGGAGTCAATAGAGAAGAGGTCCAGGACAAGCTAGTTCGTCCCAGCAACCAAGTAAGAGATATAGGGGACCTCAGATGAGTGTACAGAGGCAGACACAAAGACCTCCAGTTTTCGTCAGACCAGGGCAGTCGGTTACCTCAGTAGCTAGTGCTCTTGGGAGTACAGTGAGAGGACCAATTTTGGCAGTTTGTGAGCACTGCGGGAGACAGCATCCGGGAGAGTGCTGGAGATTGATTGGAGCTTGTTATAGATGTGGATCTCGAGATAATTTCCTGAGGGATTGTTCGCAAAATCAGACTGTTTCTGGTAGGCCATCAGAGAGATCAGTTCCTACGGGTTCCAGAGGGAGGAGACCCAGTCAGGTAGGGACCGAGGCTAGCAGGTATAGAGAAGTAGTAGAGTCTTCGGGAAGGCAGGATAGTCGTGTCCCAGGTAGAGCCTATGTGGTTAGGGCTCAAGAAAATAGGGATGCACCAGATGTGATCACTGGTACGATTTCTATTTTTGATATTACTACTATTGCATTGATAGATCCAGGATCTACACATTCATACATCTGTGATGCCATGTTGAGAAATAGAAATGTGAAAACTGAATCTACTGATTATGAGATAGTGGTGAGTAATCCTTTAGGGCACAGTGTGATTGTAAACCGGGTATGTAGAAATTGTCCTATCGGAATTCAGGGGTATGAATTTCTGGGTGATTTGATGGAATTACCATTTCATGAGTTCGATGTAATATTGGGCATGGATTGGTTAACCAGACACCAGGTTATAATTGATTGTAGTTTGAAGCGAGTAATGCTTAGATTAGCAGATGGTACAGAAGTGATAATGGTGGGTGATAGGAGGGATTATCTCTCTAATGTACCGTATGCATATACAGAAACTGTTTGTAAATATTTAACGAGCTTCCGCTATGTAAATATTTTATGATATGTTTATGTTATGTGAATCTGTATAGTTTATCTATGATAAATTGGTTGGTAAGTCGCACTATATTTGGAAGGGTGCGCAAAATTGATTTGAGAATTTGGAAGTTGATTTTATAAATTTTATCTGTAAACAGGTTTTGGAAAGTCAGAAAAACAGAGGAAACTTTGGCAAGATTTTCGAAAATTCTTTGGACCATTTTCAAATGTTTTTCATATAAATATAAAATATGTTTCTCTACAGTAAAAGTTAGCTTTTAGTATATAGTAGCGCTTCCTGATTCGGTCCGAGTGGATTTGGGTCAGGGGGTGTTACAGGTCTGACGTCTTTGCATTGTAATATGTGACAACTTTCAATTAATAGCTCTGATTAATAGGAGACTACCCTTAGTGAGATTTTGAGATTATTGCGTATTTATTCTGAGGGAATTTTTGTTTCTACTCTTAAACACTTTCTTGAGCTTTATTGTCATTAGATTGATCTCTATAGGTTTGCATTGGATGTTAATGAACTATATTATGAAAATCTTGTATATATGTTTTGAATGTTCAATTAAGTAGATTTTGGAGATATGATCCAGGCATTGTGTGTGAATTCCTAATTAGCTTGATTTCCTATCCGTAATTGTGTGCTCCTTATCCCATTCGCGGCCAAACACTCGCATATTAACCTTTGATTGTATGACCTACATGTCCAAAAATCCTAGCCAAAATTGTAAGACATTACCTTTGACGCTTGGAAACTTGAGACAATTAAAAGGAAAATGTGTAAGTGTTGAGTGAGGAAGAAGGAGTGGAGTAAAAGAGATGAAAAGGATGTGGAAAATGTGCAGAAAAAGAGAATAGCTAACAGTAAATAATAATATATATATATATATATATATATATATAAAGAGTTAGCTAAAATGAGAAAAAGGAGTGAAATGCACAAAGTAAAAAGTGAAAAAAAGGGTTAAAAAGAGGTTGAAGGAGAAATGTGAGAAAAAGATTGGAAATACAAGTTGAATGAATTTGGTGATCGTGAGAGAAAATACACAAATTGAAAATTTTATGAAGTCTCTCAATAGGTTTCCAAGTGAATTGAGCCCGATTTCCGTCCTTTTTGAGCTAATCACCCAAAGCCCCATTACAACCATTTAAAGACCTGTTGATCTCCTTAGGAAACTCAATTGTAATATTTGACATGTATATACACGAATTTTTCTGTTCTTAGCATTTGATATCTTTCATGAGATCCTTTGTTAAATTTGTGCGTCCTTTCTAATTGTTGATGCGTACGACATATTTTGAAATTTTTTTCGCTCATAAATTCCAGTCGTATACAGTTGAAAGTGTGATTGCCTAGGTTCTGAGTGTCATTGAGTGGAAGCTGGTGAGACTAGAGTCGAAGCGAATTACATCAGTGGCTTATTAATATGGATGGTGTCACGATTATAAATGTGTTGCATGTCAGTGTCCTATATGGTATAGGGTGTATTAGACTTATTGACAGCATTTTGGATTTCTAATTTTGTACTACTCTTATGTCTTTGCATGTGCGTATATGCTTGATTTGATGTGTAGCTATGTTTGTGGTTAGCTTAGGACGTTTGTGGGTACCGTAGCTGGTAAACCCTCAAGAGACTATAACTCGTCCACTAGGGCCACCTAGGGGTTTAAAGGCTTGTGGCAGGTACTAATTGCCATCGTTGCATCCTACGAAAATGGATATGGCTTTGTTCGTTTTTGTTGTTAGTTTTAGTGATTTTTGTCTTTGCTTTTAGTCGTGGTGTGTGCCGATTTGCTTGAGGACAAGCAAAAGATAAGTTTGGGGGTATTTGATCGGTCATTTATTATCATATAATTACGACCCTTGGATTGTCTCTTTTGATTGTTTTCTTGAGTATTTTTGGTGCTTTTGATGTGTTTGTTAAGCTTGTGCAGGTTTTAGGTGTTTCTCTTGGAGCTATGCGAAGATGAGATATTTCGGTCTAAATCCGTGTTTTCTGGAAGGGAGCAGCGCGACCTCTGGTTGTGCTATGCTGATCGCAGTGAAAAAATGAGAATCCTGGCAGAGAGCAACGCGACCGCTTATCGCGAGTACAGGTCGTGTTAAGATGGTCGCGGTGAAAAATAAGAATCCTGGCAGAGATGGTCGCGATGACCGGTCATCATGAGCTGTGGTCGCGGTGAGGTGGTCGCGCTGAAAAATTTGATTTTTGGCAGAGAGCATAGCGACTAGCCAGCGCTAGGGCTGGTCGCGTTGAGGTGGTTGCGCTGAAATGATAAGAGCTTGGCAGTGAGTATCGCGACCAAGCTAGCGCTACCGCAGGTCGCGGTGACCCATTGCGGTGAGATAAAATCAAGCAATTTCCAGCATCGCTACCAACCCAGCGCGACGTAGGTCACGGTGACTGATCGCGACGAGGTTATTCCTGCAGCCCTAATGTGTCTCCTTAAATAGAAAGAGAAGAGAGAGAAAGGGGATCTCGAGAATTTTTAGAAGAAGACAAGAAAGAGAGAGAGAAGGAGGAAGAAGAAGAGGGAAGAAGGTCTAGGAGACTAGCCATCTGATCGATTCTCCGGACGACTTCAATCGCTCTAAGGATTCGGATTCGTGCACGGAGAAGCTCTACCGGATCGGTTTCGACGATTGTCAAGCCATCTAGAGTTTTTCTATCATACTCTTTCCTTTAATCTTGTGTTATTTATGTTGTTCTTGATTAATAATATTATGTATTCTTATTTCCTAGTTATGAACTAATTTCCTATACTAGGGATGATGATGGAACTTACTATGAATTTTGATTGAGATTAATGAATGTTTGGATGATTTGAGTTATATGATTGAGTGTTGATTTAAGGTTTTATTGATTGTATATTGATTGATCACCAATATTCAATATCTTACTATTGTGGGTTAAGTATCGAAAGGAGACGCCCACCACGTGTTCGATAAATTGACACAGTGGCCTAGGAACCAAATAGAGATATATTGGTGTAGGTTGTGTGATCTAATATGTTTCCATGTTTAATGCATTCTCGTATATTTGACATTCATCGGGAGATAGGGTGTTAGTATATGTTTAATAGGTTCGATCTACCTTGAGAGAGGATTTCGGATAACTAGTTAACATGATCATCAATCATTAGCTTGAACATTCATACATAATTATCTCATATCATTTGGATTAGTTAGTGAAATCAGAATCCCTAGTTCCCATTACCATTGATAAAAAGATCTTTTAATTTAACGTTATAGACCATTTAGAATATAAGACACATATCACAACCATTGAATTATTTGTCTAGATAGTGTTAGGCTTGGTTAATTTTAGTACTTAATATCTAAATGTCCTCGTGGGAACAATATTCGGAACTCACAATTCTATATTACTTGTACCGACCCCGTATACTTGCGGGTACACAAAAGGCGTAACATGCACCCTATGGGTTTTTATCCCTTTTGGCAAGTCTACAAGAGTCTAGACTTTGTTTGTGAACATAGATTCAATCTCGGATTGCATTGCCTTTTGCCATTGATGACAATCAACATCCTCCATAGCTTCCTTGTACGTATAGGAATCATTGTCGTCTGGGATATTCTGGACAGATTCTCCTAGACCGATGTATCTATCGGGTTGTCTAATAACCCTCTCACTGCGACGAGGAATGGTATGTTGTTGATTTGGTGATGGTTCAGAATTTACAATTGGGCTTGGTCTTGAAACCTTATGTGGAATTGTATCTCCTGAACGCTCATTCAGGACAATTCTACTTTTAGGTATGAAATTATTCATATAGTCATTTTCCAGAAATTTAGCGTTCGTCAAAATGAATACCTTAAGATCTGTAGGACTATAGAAGTAATATCCTTTCGTTCCTTTTGGATACCCCACAAATATGCATGTTTCTGAACGAGACTCCATCTTTTCTGTCTTTCCTTTCAACACGTGTGCAGGACATCTAAATATCCTTAAGTGTTGTAAACTGGGCTTTCGCCCAGTCCACAACTCATATGGTGTTTTAGGAACTGACTTAGATGGTACATCGTTTAGAATGTACATTGCAGTTTGTAGAGCATATCCCCAAAAAGAATTAGGAAGTGTTGAATAACTCAATATCGATCTAACCATATCTAAAAGAGTCATATTTCTCCTTTCTGCCACCCCATTCTGTTGAGGCGTTCCTGTTGCAGAAAATTGAGAAATTATTCTACTATCAGTAAGATATTGCTGAAACTCTCCTGATAGATATTCTCCACCATCATTAGATCTCAAGATTTTTATGTGTTTCTCAAGCTGATTTTCTACTTCAGCTTTAAATGTTTTGAACATGTCAAAAGCATCAGACTTATGTCTCATGAGATACATATAGCCAAATCTCGAGTAATCATCCGTGAAAGTGATGAAGTACTCATATCCACCTGTAGCCTGAATGCTCATACGAGCAGATACATCAGTGTGTATCTATAACACCCCCTGACCTAAATCCGCTCGGACCGAATCAGGGAGCGCTACTATATACTAAAATCTAACTTTTATAAACCATAATTGAAAACTATATTAAAAACATTTGAAAATAGTCCAAATAAATTTCTAAAAATCTTGCCAGAGTTTCCTCTGTTTTTTTCTGACTTTCCAAAACCTGTTTACAATTAAAATTCATAAATATTAACTTTTAAATTCTCAAATTAATTTTGCGCACCCTTACAAATATAGTGCGACTTACCAATCAATTATCATAATATCATGTATAAAGATTTAAATAATATAAACATACAATAAAATATTTACATAGCGGAAGCTCCTTAAATATTTACAATAGTTTCTGTATATGCATGTGGTATCAAAATTATATAGACTTATTACAAACGAACTACCAAAATATATGTAGGAAAGATGTGATTCCGGACTCTGGTTCTGCACTCTCTACTCTTCTTTATCTTTATCGCCTTTGGAACCTCTGTTTCCTGCGTGCGAGAAAACTCAACACGCTAAGCATATTGCTTAGTGGATGTACACAAAATTGTATAGACAAATTTACTCTGTCAAATATGTATATCTATTCTTAATCAAAATATAAATCACATATAAGTAAATCATATATGGGGTTCATATCAAATCACATATTCAAAATCAATCAACAGACAGATTTTTCATAATTTCTCAAACATTTTCATATAACAAATCAGTTTTCAGATTGGCTCATGACATACAAAACATAAGTTATCGCACTGGATTACGGGTTGTTCGGCACAGGACGCAAACGGGCGAGCAGCCGAACATCAGATCAGAATGGAACACTAACGGACATACCCGCTGTGAATGTCCCATGACAGAACCCTAAGAAGGGTGGTACAAACAGAATATATCGGCACAGTACTATTCAGACAGAAACCCAATTGACATGTCAACCTCCTATATCCATATCTATGTTTATACACATCAGAGTCAAAATGTTTTCTCAAAACCAATGTCAACATATCTCATTTCTTTCCAAATCATCGAATTCAATTTTCAACGTAGTCAATGTCATTACATATCGAGATATTTATATTTAAATACAAAATTCATGAAATATAATATAACGGAATTATACGAATGTAAATCAATAATCATATCAAATCAATCCAAAATATACTCAAACGTAGTTCATAATTCCATTTCGAATCAACTCGCCCCAAAATTATTTTCCTATATACAGTACAATGGCTATCTCCGGGATTCGCCTAAACTGGATCTTGCCAGGTTTGCCCCGCGAGATACAGCAATCATAGATACAGTGTAATAGCTATCTCCGGGATTCGCCTAAACTGGACTTGCCAGGTTTGCCCCGCGAGATGCAACAATCAGCAACTCGTTATATCAATCACTTTCAACAATATATTTCCATAACACTATTAGAACCAAATCATATTCAAATCATTCCGAAATCAGTTTCAAACTATCCATTCTACTCAATGGAATTCAAATACTGCACAAACTATAAACTTTGATAATTCCGAAAATTTCTGGAAAACTGGAATAATTCCAAAACACATATATAGCAAATCTAAACTATAATCTATTATCCATATAATTCAAATAACTCAGAAACTCTAAAATTGGACAATTTCGAAAACTTCTGGAAAACTGGAAATTCAAAAAATACGTGTACACCAAACCTAAAAACTTTCTCCTTCTCCTTTCCTTCTTCTCTTTCTCTTTTCTTCTTCTTCTTCTTCTTTTCTCCTTCTTCTTCTTCTTCTTTTTCTTCTTTCTCTCTCCTCTCTTCTCTCTTCTCTCTCTCTCATTCTAGTTTGGAGATGATTCTGTTTCTGTGTTATTTTGCTTCACATTTAGTTGATGAAGCTTCACCGCTTCATCATGCGGTGCTATATATTTTTTTAAAAATTTTTGAGCCATCGCGACCGGTATCGCGAGCGGTGGTCGTGTTGCTTCGGTCGCGATGCTCACTGGTCAAATTTGCCACTTTCATCGCGAGCTGATCATCGCGATCTGTGGTCGCGATGACTGGTCGCGGTACTCACTGCCCCAAATCATCCTTTTCATCGCGAGCTGCTCATCGCGATCCCTGGTCGCGATGAGTGGTCGCGATGCCTTCTGTCCAGATTTTTCACCCTTTTCTTTGTGCATTATTTTCGACCGTTCAAATTGGTACATTTAATTACAATTTCCACCCCTCAAATCATAAAAATCATATTCACATATTCAAAATGAATTCAATCATACTTTTCATATGTATTCGAAATTAGGGATGTTACAGTATCATTCCTAAACATTCAGTGACTCGTAAACCTTTGGCAGTGAACGACCTCTTGCTCATTTTTCCTTTTAGACAAGATTCACAAGTTGGTAGATCATCGACCTTCATGTCACTCAAAGGTCCGTCACTTACCAATCTTTTAATCCTATCAAGATTAATATAACCTAGGCGTGAATGCCATAGGTAGGTTTCATCTTTTGATAGTTTTACTCTTTTATGATTAGATTCAGTTGACTCAGTATCCAATATATGAGAGATATTTTTATGTAAATGGAACAAGCCGTTTTCCAATGTACCTTTGTAAATAAACTTGTTATTCTTACTAATAATAAAGCCTTTATGAAAAGTAACCGAATAACCAATTTTATTTAAACGAAAAACTAAAATTAAATTCCTCTTGAAATGAGGTACATAATAAACGTCTATCAAATCCTAATACCTATTAAAATCTAAACTAATTCTAATATCTCCCACTGCATCGGTGGATACCAACGCTTCGTTGCCTAACTGCAAGTTGAATTCATCTTTATTCAATTTTCTCTTTTGTTGAAACCCCTGTAAGGAATAACAAATATAATTAGTGGCTCCAGAATCTAAGATCCAAGAATCTGTAGAATCCACCAGAAAACATATTTCTAGATAATAAAAATTACCTTCTTCCTTCTTTTTCTGGGATTTTGGGCAATTTCTTTTCCAATGTCCCTTTTTCACCACAAAGGAAGCATTTTCCTTTGATCTTGGTTACTTTCTTGGTCTCCTTGTTAGTAGGTTCAAGTTGCCTTTTCTTCTGTGACTTCTTGACCTTTTTACCATATGAATCTCTTGACTCTTGCTTTTGACAAGGATCTTCTTAGCACTTTGAACATCTTGCATCAGGCCCTGCAAGGTGTATTCCTTATTGTTCAAGGTGTAGTCCAACTTGAACTGGTCAAAGGAATCTGATAGTGAGTTGACAATCATGTCAATTTTTATTTTACCATCTATCTCAGCGCCATTGAGTTCAGTAATGTTAAGATGTGCTATGACTTTCATCATGTGATCTTTCATAGCCTGTCCAGGTTTCATCCTAAGATTCATAAAAGCAGTCATTGCCTCTCTCTTAGTCGTCCTGGATCTCATAGCAAACATCTCCTCCAGAGACAGCATTATCTCACCAGCAGTCCTCATTCCTTCATGTTGTTGTTGCAACACTTCGGACATGGTGGCTGTAATATAACATTTGGCCATCTCATCTAAGGTCTCCTACTGCTCATATACTTGCCTCTTTGTTCCTCAGTGGATTCATCAGTAGGAGTAGGTGGTTTATGAGTTGACAGAACAAATCTATGTTTTTCAGCTTGCAATAACAGCCCAATTTTCCTTTTCCATATAAAATAGTTATCTCCAGTCAAAGTATTATCTTTAAGGATGTTGATTAGGGATGAGGTCATGATTTCTGAATAAAACAAAAATTATATTAAGTAAACTATCATTTAGCACTTTCGAATATTTATCTTGAATTAACTATTAATAATTCAATCGTAAAATTCAACGATGATCCAACACCCATAAATGCCATGCCTCCTTTGGGAGTTCGCAACATTTACTAGTTGGACTAGGTCCCACCTAATTGTTAACATAACAACCAGCTTTTTCAATTTTAGCCTTGCGATTGTTATTGACAAGAACTCTTGGGAGGATATCAATAGAATCACATTGAATGTGTCACCAAGGTTTTGACCTTCAATATATTCCCGCACGAAAAATCCCTCCTTTGAGAGTAGATATCGTTTGAGTCAATTGTCTAGTCTATCCTTGTAAGGAAGTATCTTGCTAAATTCCATTTATTGATACCCCTTGGGAGGTTATCAATAAAACATAAAGCTCAACTAACCTTGGAGGCCATAGGTGTTCTAAACACCTTCTCCCACTCAATTGTTTAAGGCGTGTGATGGAATTCCAAAGAATGATTACCATGTTATCTAGATGCCAATTTAGATACCTAAATCATTCAATGTATGTTCATACCAAAAGAGATATATGAGTGGCACTCCTATTCTACATGACATGTTGTCAAACAATGAATAAACATTGTAATATTTATGCAAAAAGTAAATAGCCACAATTTTGGTTCATCCTAAAAAAGCAAGTAAATTACATTGTTTAGATAACCTTAAACCCTAACCGTAACTTGTCGTACAAGTCTTCTTGTGGCCGTCCATCCAAGATTACGACAAGGTGCTGCGGCCCTCGGGCGTGCGCACAACCCTTCAGTGCCCTCGCGCTCGCAGCCTTAAGAGAGGCGTGCGCGGCTGCCCCTACGGCGCGCACGAGCGCCTAGCTTTCCTTGGCTGCGAGCGCGCATAGCCCTTGCTAGGCCACACATGCGCACTGCCTTGGGAAGGCCGTGCGCTGCTTGCCTTTCCTTGGGTGGGCTGCGCGCGCGCACAACCCTTTGGAAGGGCCACGCACAGCGCATGCAGCAAGTGCGCCTAGCGCGCGCTTGCTGTCTTGCTCTCGCGGGTGCTTTTAGGTTTCCGTTGTTTCGTTTTTCTGCTTCAAATTCTTCAATCCTTCGTGTCTTCGAATCTCGAACGAATTACAACAGTTTTTATATAAAATAAAAAAAAACTTCTAACAACTATTAAGAAGGAATTTATGGTGATAATAGGCCACCCTTCTTGTTACAACTCCAAATAAAAATACATTGAAATTCTAGGACCAAAATCGAGCAATAACAGTTCACTTTATATAATCCATACATTCCAATGTAATATATAAAAGAATACCTAGTGTGCCATCTCTTTCTAAAACATGCATATTTATCCATACACAATTAAAAGAAAAATTCACGTATATACGTTTAATTAACTATGGGTACAACCAGTCTCTGATACCAATTATAGGAAAAACGGCGAGTACGGCACAGCGGAAGGCACAAAAAACAAATATTTTGCATTGGTACGTTTTAAAATTTTTTCCAAAAGAGATCTTAACCCATAGTTAATTAAATATATATAACAAAAGGTAACATACCTTTTGAATTACGTGAGGCTTGACGTTGCATTGATTATGAACCGCAAGATCTTTCAATCCTTCACGAATGTGGATCACCTTGGAGTGTGGGCTCCCTTTCTTCGAATTGTGTACCTGAGAATGAGAAACAAAAAACTTTTCTTTTTCGTTAGTCACTTAAAACCCTCCTGATAAAACAAAGAACACGCTATTCTTTCTCTCTTTTCTCTTGGACCGAATTCTCACACTTTTTTCTAGAGATGATGAGTTTTTTCTGACTTCTCAAAGCTCACAAAAACTCAAATTTGCCCCCTCTGGAACTTATGTTGGTCGAACCCTCCATGGTGGTATATATAGGGTGGCCGAATCCTCCCTTAAGGAGGATTTGTGTTTCACCCAAAAACCATCAATCTAAGAGTTCAATCCTATCTCATCTCTTGAATATAGTATCCAATAATTTTCTTAAAGGATAATTGAGAATTGGTCACTTATCAAAACTTCCTAAAAGTGACTAATAGTGAACTTTAGAGTTTTGATAAATATCAAAAACTTCCTAATTTGATTTCATAAATAATTCCTTTATTTATCTCCCTATCAAATAAGATTTTTGATACTTATCATACTATTACCAAATAACATGAAACTAGGAATCCAATTCCTAAGTAGAAAAGTAATTTGACTTTTAATTAAAGAATTAATTAATTAAATAATAATTAACTAATTACCATTTAATTAAATAATAAAATAAACCAAAATAATTGGCTAATTTATCTAGCCATTTTCGCCCACCCCTTTTGGCATGGGCCAAATTTTATTTTTCCATTTTATTAATCTCATTGGACCTTCACAAAAAGTCCACATGTGAACTAGACTTATTTTTACAAAAATAAACAAGTCCACATGCCTTTAAATAACTATATTTAATATAATTTGACAGCCCCATTTAAATAAATGTGCTAATTATATTATCAATATATTTACGGGATGTTAAAAACATCCCTTTGGGTTGCCTAAGGGATCACACACCCTTGGCCGCCCATCCTAGGTATTTTGACGAGTTACCGCGTGTCTTGATCGAACACAAGAACGCACCTCTCAAAACTTTTGGAAAAAATTCCAAAAACAATTCTATAAGATGGATCAAATAAATGATCCGGTAGTATATAACTAGTGATCCATTCAAGTTCATGTGGATTGAGGATCTTGGCAGGCTATCTAAATTTAAGCTCCAATAGATGATACGGATTTTATGCAACTCGCAAGTGTACGAGATCAACACAAGTAATAAAGAGTGAGTAGAGTATCGTTCCTACGAGGACAAAGAATATCAATTACCAAAATTAACTCAACCTAATTCTATTTGGAATAACAGTATTTTAGAAATTGCAAATTAACTAAAAACAATTTAACACTATGATTCGAATTCAAGGGAATTGAGGAGTTAGGATATCCGATTTCACTTGGTTATTATTATCAAACACTCATGAGTTACTATCTAGATTTTATTACCGATGGTTGAATGCGTGCTTAAACTAGATTACCCAATAATCTCTCTCGAGTATTACCAGAATTATTCCATCGTACACCAATACCCTATCTCTCGATGACTACTGAGTGTGCGATAACACATTAAGAATAAATAAACACAAAACAAGCAACACAAACCAATTACTATATCTCTATGTAATCTAGTTTGGGATAGACATTAATACGAGCACGTGGTATGCGTCTCCTCTCGGTTCATAACCCAACCACCTATGATGATTCTAAGTGATGATCAGACACAATAGAAAGCAATTAACACAATAATATTTATTCAACACATCAATAACAAATCTAAATAGAAAAACTCAATTGTATTCAATAATTAATAAACCAAGATCCATCATCAATCCTAACTATGGAAAATTAGTTCATGCTTGAGTAAAAGAACAAAGCAATTATATTTTTAAATCCTAGCATGACTAATTACAACGAAAAAAGTAAAGGAGAAGAAATCTTAGAAAACTTCGTTGATTCCCAATCGATTGCTTTCCGAGGTGATGCGAAATTGATAACGAATGCGATGCGGAACGAAGATGTTGCTTCCAAACCCTAGAATTTTCGACCTCCCTTCTAATTGATTGAGTCTCTATTTATAGCTTTCCTTAATGAAGCATTTGAGAAGGATATAGCTTTCCCTAATGAAGAATTTGAGAAGGAAACGATCACATGATTTCGTGCCAAAAAGCGCTAGCTGAGATAGCGCCTCTTGGTAGCGCCACCTGATGGAGAAGAAAAGCGCTAGCTGAGGGCGCTAGCTGAGGTAGCGCCTCTTGGTAGCGCCACCTGATGGGCGAATTCTCCACCAAACGGTGCTACCAAAGAGCGCTACCTGCTACCTCTTGGTAGCGCCTCCTAGACTTGCTCTTCAACTTGATTTTATGGTCTATTGATCCGAAATCATCCAAAACATCATCGATCATCAAATATCACCTGTACATTAAATAAACAAATCAAAACGTCCAATTTTCTTAAGAATCGAGCAAAAATGATAAATAATGGGGGTCGCAAAATCATGCAAAATATGACATTATCAATACCCCCAAACCTACCTTTTGCTCGTCCTCGAGCAAAATCGGAACGAAACTAAAACGCAAAACAAAAAAAATAAATAAAGTAAACTATCCTAATGCACTTTTATAGGTAAACACGATGACACTTAGCATATGGCACAAGCCTTTAAACTCCTAGGTGTCTTTAGTAGGAGGAGTTGTGTCTCCTGAGGGTTTACAGCTACGACACCCACAAACGTAATCCCTGCGCGTTGAACTCATTGAAACACTTACTTAAAACATGCTCTCAAAAACTCATTCATGCATGACATACCAATAATCAATAACTAAAGCTTGGTCTATGGAATTAAACATCAAACAATATCTAACTAACCAATGCTCGAGTTATCATAATCTCAAAACAAACACACTTCGAATGCCATTGATATAATTCGCCTCGACTCTACATTTAGCATGAAATCTCTCATTATAGCTCTTTGAACCTAGACTTATACACTCATTTAAATATATGCGAATTGGAGTTTATGCACAAAAAAATCAAAATTTTCTTCGCATATGAATATGTAAATAGAAAGACGCTCAGATTATGCAAAAGATCTCATGAGTAGATTCAGACACTAAGAACGAAATAAATCACAATGCACACACATACTCTTAAATTGGAATCATCAAAAGATCAGTAGGTCTTTTTCTCGGTTGTAATAGGGCCAAGGGTGGAGGTTAAAACATAAAACGGAAATCGGCTTTCAAAATTAACTTAGGATCATAAACATAGAGATTTATTCGAACTTCGACAAACCTCTACATTTCTTTTCAAGCACAAAAGTTTGTTTGTTTGTTTGTTTTTTTTTTTTAACTTCAAGCCATCAAGCTTAACACTTTTCTTTTCTCACAATTTTTTTTTCTTTTGTTTTTTTTTTAATAGAACACGACTTGAATTGACTTGAACACTTTTGATTTCCTTATTTTCTTTTCTCACCTTCACAACTTTTCTTGAAAATTCCCTTCTCTTTTCTATGATTCATCTCTAAATGATCCCAAGCTCAAAGGGTAAGGCTAAAAGTACAAGGGCTCGGATACGGATTTCATGGGAGATAGCAAGAAAATGGTTAATGTGTTTGGCTTCAACGGGGTTAATGGAGCACACACAAAGGTTGGGAATTATGGCCTTTAACTCGGTTTAAAAACACACATAGCCTACATCACTTCTCAAGATTCAACCAACTCAAAAGCATAGCACACATGTGAATTTATTTAAAATAGAGTTCATTAGCATCCAAAGCAAAACCTATAGAGATCAATCTATTTTAAAATTATCAGGAGTAGAAACAATAAAACCCTCTCAAAATAAAACGATAACAGCTAAAAAACTCACAAGGGTAGTCTCCACTATTAATCATGGCAATTCAAACATGTTATTTCTCCACTATAATATCAAGAACATGGCTAATTAAATACTGAACGACGTAAAACTCTCTAAGACCCTACTTTAGTTAAAAATTATTGGTACTGTATTCAAAACGATCTCACAATAACATGTATAAGCATCATATCTCAGCAAATTCAACTCACAACGCACCAAAGTTCAAATTCCTACCCCCAAACCTAAATCTAACATTGTCCTCAATGTTAGTCAATAAAAGAAGAAAAAAACAGATCATAGGGAATTCGAAAGTCAATAAAGTACACTGGTGAGAATTTACAACGAACACAACAGACTAATAACGTAACAAAGTCATCAGAATTAACAATCAAAAGCAAACATACTAAAATTAACAAAAAAACTAAAAAAAAACTATCAACAATCCTAACAATTACAAAGTTTAAACAAGCAATCCAAAAACTAACATTATTAACAAAAAATGAAACAAAAATAAAATTTTACCAGGTTGTCTCTTGCTTTCGCCCACCTGCCCCATAATTGATATCTCCTCATCAACCTACCATACCATCCTAACCAAGTGACAGGAAGAGAAGATAACTCTCTTAGCCATGCATACCTTAAATAAGAAGGTATCTTTTTAGGGCCCAAGTGTGGTGGAGGCGGTTTGGGCTTTCCTTCTCCAAGCTCTTTAAAATAAAATGTACTCTTGTACGAGGGCGGAAGCGAAGAATCTAACCAAAGTGCATCATCTGCTACCTTTTGGCTATCATCCTTTTCAATGTCATGGAGAAAAAATGAATCAAGTGGCTCTTGAGATGTGGCTGCCTTATCTCCATGTGACAAGTTTTTGCTCACTTTCATCTCTACTTGATCAATCCCCATCGGATGTTCAACTAGTGTTTTGATTTCCAAGGTAATCTCCTTGCATTGCTCCATTGGATATGTCTCTATGTTGTTTTGCAATGCTTCTTGTGCTTCCCCTTGGATCTCTTTTGCTAATTGGCTGATTTGAACCTCCAAGTTTTGGATGGCTACTTGAGATTGTTGTATCGCTTGGCCAAGTTGCTTTAAAGAACTTTCTTGCACATCCAACCGTGTGTCCATCTTTGACATTATTGCATCTTGCTTCGACATGAATGCAGAAATCAAGTCTTCGACAGAGGACTTCTCTTCTTGTTGGTTGCTCCATGAAAAATCAGCATGGTTGCTCCACCAGGGATTGTATATGCTCGGGTAGGGGTCGTTCTGTTGATAGTTATAATTTTGCACAAAATTTATTTGTTCAAAACTGCCATCAGCAAACGGATTGCCCACCTGACAATCGATGCTCACATGCAGCCCCCCACATAAAAAACAACCCAATGGTGTTCCATCAGAATTTTCAGGTGTTGCCCTTTCATATGACCATTGATAATCATTAGTTGCCACTTCTTCAATAGGATTATACACCTGATACGACGAGTACATAACCTATACACAAAAAATATTAAATAATAATAATAATAAAATACAAAATACAAAAAAAAAATACACAAATAAAAAAATAAAAAAAATTCCAAAGTAGCAAAAGGCTAAATCGGTATTGATATTGACATTCAATTGTCCCCGGCAACGGCGCCAAAAACTTGATGCGGATTTTATGCAACTCGCAAGTGTACGAGATCAACACAAGTAATAAAGAGTGAGTAGAGTATCGTTCCCACGAGGACAAGGAATATCAATTACCAAAATTAACTCAACCTAATTATATTTGGAATAACAATATTTTAGAAAATGCAAATTAACTAAAAACAATTTAACACTATGATTCAAATTCAAGGGAATTGAGGAGTTAGGATATCCGATTTCACTTGGTTATTATTATCAAACACTCATGGGTTACTATCTAGATTTTATTACCGATGGTTGAATGCGTGCTTAAACTAGATTACCCAATAATATCTCTCGAGTATTACCAGAATTATTCCATCGCACACCAATACCCTATCTCTTGATGACTACTGAGTGTGCGAGAACACATTAAGAATAAATAAACACAAAACAAGCAACACAAACCAATTACTATATCTCTATGTAATCTAGTTTGTGATAGACATTAATACAAGCACGTGGTGGGCGTCTCCTCTCGGTTCATAACCCAACCACCTATGATGATTCTAAGTGATGATCAGACATAATAGAAAGCAATAAATACAATAATATCTATTCAACACATCAATAACAAATCTAAATAGAAAAACTCAATTGTATTCAATAATTAATAAACCAAGATCCATTATCAATCCTCACTATGGAAAATTAGTTCATGCTTGAGTAAAAGAACAAAGTAATTATATTCTTAAATCCTAGCATGACTAATTACAACGAAAAAAGTAAAGGAGAAGAAATCTTAGAAAACTTCGTTGATTCCCAATCGATTGCTTTTCGAGGTGATGCGAAATTGATGACGAATGCGATGCCAGAATGAAGATGTTACTTCCAAACCCTAGAATTTTTGACCTCCCTTCTAATTGATTGAGTCTCTATTTATAGCTTTCCCTAATGAAGAATTTGATAAGGATATAGCTTTCCCTAATGAAGAATTTGAGAAGGAAACGATCACATGACTTCGTGCCAAAAAGCGCTAGCTGAGGTAGCGCCTCTTGGTAGCGCCACCTGATGGAGAAGAAAAGTGCTAGCTGAGGGCACTAGCTGAGGTAGCGCCTCTTGGTAGTGCCTCCTAGACTTGCTCTTTAACTTGATTTTATGGTCTATTGATCCGAAATCATCCAAAATATCATCGATCATCGAATATCACCTGCACACTAAATAAATAAATCAAAACGTCCAATTTTCCTTAAGAATTGAGCAAAAATGATAAATAATGGGGTCGCAAAATCATGCAAAATATGACATTATCAATAGACACAACCTAATCACAATCAACAATTGATTCACTTATGTCCATTAATTTTAGTTCTTTCCACTAAAGAACTAAAATTGAACTCTTAAATAAAGATAGAATAAGTGAATATACTAATTCGTACCCTAGACAACCTAAGTGGAGAAAATGTATCCTCGTGAAAAATACCAGTAATCGCCAAGAGCTCATAGACTGTCTATAGCTCTTTAAGTTACCATATTTACTCATATGACCATATTTTCGAACTTGGATATTTTGACTTGTCCAGAAGTCATGTTTCAATAACCACAATTAAAAACTTTACGTAAAGATTTAAATATCCAATACGTCAAAACATCCATATGATGGTATTCTACTAACATTTGCTAAATGTAGTCACGATGTCCATTTCTATAAATGATGTCCTCTATTGATATGCTCGTGAATACCACCAAACCATCGAGGATAGACTATGTGATATAATCATACTCATTGACAGCCCAAATAATAACGCGTGCAACCATAAGTCCATCATTTATCTTAGGATTTAGATAGACTTTCCGGTTGTCTCAGTTGAATAATTTTATCTACTGACGGTTGCAGATTAAGTTTTCTACAGTGATCCTATTCAATGCACCCAGTGCACTAGATTCTTTTGTTGAAAGACACTTTGATGATTTTAGACTCATAATATCACATTTGATCTCGCTCAAGTGCTAACAAAAAATTCTACAACTTTAACAAGATAAAGGCGCTCAAACTTATATCTTAAGTTGTGAATGCGTATTCGAGACTAACTAAAGAATTGTGTCTACCTTATACATATCCATATCTACGAACAATGTTTTTGTTTCTGATCGTCTCTTGACTGTTATGATTCATTTACTTTTGACAATTAATATAATTGCTATAATATTTGTTATATCAGAAATCACTTTATTCATATGAAACGATTGTCAATTACACTATTACACTCTAGCTATTGAGCATAATCCTAACACCCTGTCCTTTGACACCGATCACATGAGTTCACAAACCTCCGGGTGTCATGAAAAAGGGATGGCTAGTAGAAGCCCGATAGGAATGCTTACCTTATTTTCATTACAGTCGCGCTCTAGACGGGACAAATAGTCTGCCACTAGATTTTTCGTTCCCTTCTTATCTTTGATCTCTAAGTCAAACTTTTAAAGTAGCATGATCTTTCTTTGCCATTAGATACTTGATCGCATAATGATTAGTATACACAATCACCTTGGCTCTAACCAAATACAAATATAATTTCTCAAAGGCGTACACAATCGCCAACAACTCCTTCTTCGTGGTTGCATAATTCATCTGAGCATCTGTTAGAGTATGGCTCGCATAGTAAATCACATGAAGATGCTTGTCAATTTTATGACCCAAAACGGCTCCCACGGCATAGTCACTCGCATCACACATCAATTCAAAAGGCAGATCCTAATTAGGTGCTGTGATGATCGGAGCAGAAGTGAGTTCTTTCTTCAGACTCTGAAAGGCAGTCTGACACTCCTCTGTGAACTCAGAGGCTACATCCTTCGCAAGGAGATTGCATAGAGGCTTGATAATCTTGGAGAAGTCTTTGATGAACCGGCGATAGAAACCAGCGTGGCCCAGAAAACTTCGGACTCCTCTCACTGATGTAGGTGGCGGTAGTTTCTCAATGACTTCTATCTTCTCCCTGTCAACCTCAATGCCAGCTGCTGAAATCTTGTGGCCCAAGACTATCCCCTCTTTCACCATGAAGTGACATTTCTCCCAATTGAGCACAAGGTTCGTTTCTTCGCAACTTTTCAGAACTAAGGCTAGATTAGCGAAACAAACATTAAAGGATGAAACAAAAACTGAGAAGTCATCCATGAAGACCTCAATGAACCGCTTGAACATATCAGAGAAGATGACCATCATACACCTTTAAAAAGTCGCTAGTGCATTGCATAACCCAAATGACATCCTCCCGTAAGCAAATGTGCCATAGGGGCAGGTGAATGTCGTTTTCTCTTAAGCTTGTGGTGCGATTGATATCTGATTGTATCCTGAATAGTCGTATAGAAAACAATAATATTCGTGCCCAGCCAGTCTCTCTAGCATTTGATCGATCAACGGAAGTGGAAAATGAACTTTCCTTGTTGCAGTGTTCATCTTCCTGTAATCAATACATACTCTTCATCCTTTGACTGTTTTAGTAAGGATCAGCTCATTGTTGTCGTTTTTCACCACTGGGATTCCTCCTTTCTTTGGCACTACTTGAATCGGACTCACCCACGAGCTGTCTGAGATAGGGTAGATGATCCCTGCGTCTAGCAATTTGAGGACCTCTGATCTGACTACCTCCTTCATAATTGGATTCAGCCTGCGTTGATGTTCTATTGAAGGCTTGAACTTCTCTTCCATCAGGATTTTGTGCGTACACATGGAAGGGCTGATTCCCTTTATGTCGAAAATATTCTACCCCAATGTTGTCTTGTGCTCTCTCAGCACTCTTAATAGTTTTTCTTTATCTATATCACTCAAGGAGGCTGAAATTATGACTAGGAGGTGATCACACTTTTTTTGTACATGTTTTAGGGCCCCTATTTTCCTATTATTTATGCGATGTTTTTGCGTAAAATTGGTTGTTAATATGTTTTGTGAGCATTTTGTAAATTATCATCCCTAATTAAGGAATTAAGCTTAATTGAAGAGTTTTGGAGCTAAAAGTCTCAAAATTGGAGAATTGGAAGATTTGTGGTGCCGAGATGTCATGTTTCGAGGGCTGTCAAATATTTTACAAAATGAACTGGGTTACAAGTAATATATTTATGGAAATCTCTAGATGTCTACTTTCCAATGAATTTTACGGTTCATGATTTGGAGTATTCTAGAGGAAGCTATGCTCGTTTTCGTAACAGTGAGCAGTTAGATTGAAAACCGCGACCAAGAAACCGTGCGCGTAGCATTCAGTAGCAGCTAAGAAAATTGCTTCAACAAAACTGTGACCTAGAGCTGCAGTAGCAGATTATGGTAGCAGATTTCGGGCATAAATGTCATTAGAGTTTGACTCGTATTCATATTTAGCTCGTTTTCAACCTATAAAATAATCTCTTGTCATCATAACTAGGAGGAACGAAGATGGGGGCTCCCAAGCCACCAAAGGGGACCATTCCCCTACCATACACAAATTCTTTCATACACCATTGAAGCCATCTTCCATCAATCATAGATCAAGAAGCAATCAAGGAGAATAAGAACAATAAGATTGAGAAGCTTTTGGATGATCACCATGAGTTCTTTCTTTCTTAATTCTCTTTTATTGTTTACTTTTCTATGATGTGTAACTAATCCATAATTAGTGAATCGATGTGAAGAACATTAATTTGCTCATGTTAAACAACTATCAATTTTTTTCTATTTAGAGATTCAAGTATTATTCATGATTTAATTGTTTATTGTTTATAATTCTATTGTTGATGAACTAGGATAATCGTTGTTACGTGCTAGTTCTGAGTTTCATTAGATTATAAATAATAATTATTTGAGATTTCGAGAATTGGGATAATCGTTATTATGTGCCAATTTAAGGTTATATAACTTCTAAATGGGATAATCGTTGTTACGTGCTATTTGGTTGTTATGTATCTCTAATGAATAATTGATGCATAATTTGTATGTTTATCATAAAATTATGTGTTGATTCTTAAAGTTTTTAGATCTTAATGGGTTCCTTGTGTTAATTGCTGAATTCATGACCTACCGATAGCGGATAATTAACAACTTAGGAATACTTGGTTAAATAATCTGAAAGGTAATGACCATATATGAATTAAGAACTGAATCCTGAACCTGAATATATACTTTCATACTATAGTTGATGCATGAGTGGATATGTTTGGATCATCGATAACCTAATTTCTCTTCCTATTCTTTCACAAACTCAAACTCTTTTCTCAAGTGTTTTAATTTAGTTTAAATTACTTTTTAGAATTCCAATCAACTTCAAAGACTTTTAATTTTCAGTTTGAATTAAATTAGAATTAGAATAGTAATTAAATCATCAATCTCTGTGGGATCGATCCTTGTACTTGCCGAAACTATACTAACATATTGATTCGTGCACTTGCGAGGTATAAATAAGTACATCATGATGGATGAAGATTCCCCCAAATAGTCATACCTCAAGTGTTCAGGTAACTGCTTCAACTCTAGCTGAGGAGGCTACTCGATTGAAGGCAAGAGCTTAGGCTTCCTCTGGCCTAGCTCTTCAAAGTGCCTCCTGCCCCCATATGGATTAGGAGCTGCTGAATCAAGATGAAGTGCATACTCGGCTATGTGAAGATCTTCATCTTCTTTTATGGCTCTGTTAGTTAAACAAGCTTGAAGTGGCTCTTCAGGATGAGTTTTCTTGAAAACGTTTTCTACTAAAGGATCTACCACATCAACTCTAAAGCACGTGTCCGCTGAAGTGGAGAATTTGGTAGCCTTGAACACGTTGAAAATTGTCTCTTCACTACCCACTTGCAATATTAGTTTCCCTTTCTGCATATCAATCAATGCTCCTCCTGTAGCCAAGAACGGTCTCCCCAATATCAGAGGAATGTAAACATCTTCCTCCATCTCTAGCACAATGACGTCCACGGGGAAATAGAATTTGTCAACTTTGACCAGCACATCCTCGATTACTCCATAAGGATACTTGACAGAACGGTCTGCCAATTGGAGCGTCACACTGGTAAGCTTCACCTCTCCCAAACCTAGTTTCCTAAAAACAGAAAAAGGTATTAAGTTAATGCAAAGCGCCTAAATCACATAAAGTTTTAACAAATTCATAATTACCGATAGTACAAGGAATAGTAAAACTCCCTGGATCTTTTAGTTTCTAGGGGCAACTTATTCTGGATAATTGCGCTACACTCCTCAGTCAAGGCTACAGTCTCGTGATCTTCAAGCTTCCTCTTCTTTGAAAGAATATCCTTTAGGAATTTGACATAGGTAGGCATCTGAGCAAGAGCCTCTGCAAAAGGAATATTAATGTGAAGCTTTTTGAAGATCTCAAGATACTTGGCGAAGTTCTTGTCATCTTCGTGCTTCTTGAGCCTTTGAGGAAAAGGAACATGGGGCACATATGCCTTAACTTCTGGAATGGGTGGTGGTAGCTTATCATTCTTCACTTTTTCATCATGGATGGCTGGTGGAGTGGTTGGTGAGTCAACTCTTGATTCATTGTCTTCTACCTCTTGTTGTAGTTGACTTCTTCCCACTACATTATCGAATTGTTTGCCATTCCTCAAGGTGATTGCTTTGCACTACTCTTTGGGATTGGTCTCAGTATTGCTGGGTAGTGCTCCCTGAGTTCTACTATGTTATTCCTTTATTATCTGACCAAACTGTACTTCGCGATTCTGAATGACTGCTTGTTGATGCTGAAATTTTGCCTCTAACTTCTTCATTGCAGTGTCTTGGTTGTCCATCCGATTGTCAATCTTGGATATAAACTTGACCAACATGTCTTATAGGGCTAGCTTTTTCTCCTATTGATTCGCTACTTGATTCCCTTAGGAAGTTAGTCTAATTACCTTGGAAATTACCCTTATTCTAAACACCTGTTCTGCACATACAGTACTGAATGTGAGGCCCTCCAAACAAGTCGCATCCTGGAGTAGGAGTTTGAACGGAATTAACACTTCATCTGTTCACCTGACTTGTCAAGGAAGCCACAAGTGCCCTGAGTGAATTTATCTCGTCTATCTTAAAAACGCCTGCTGGCCCAGCTGCTCTCTTAGGTGCTGCTCTCTCAATTGCCCATTGATAGTTGTTTGTGGACATCTCCTCAATAAGGTCATAAGCAACATCAATTGACTTGCTCATCAAGACACCACCAGATGCTGCATCTAGCATGCTACGATTCTGCTGTGTGAGACTACTGTAGAATGTCTGCACTACAAGCCACTTTGGTAGGGCATGGTGTAGGCACTTCCTCATCAGATCCTTGTATCTCTCCCAGGCGTCATATAAAGACTCTTTCTCAAACTGTGTGAATTGAGTGATGTCGTTCATGAGCTTTGCTGTCTCCCTTGGAGGAAAATACTTGGCGAGGAAAGATTGAGCAAGTGCCTCCCAAGTTGTGAAGGTATTCGGCGGGAAGGAATTCAACCATTGGCCCCCACTCCAACGTACACAAAGGAGAAAGCTCTAAGCGAGCTGCCATCCCTAAAACATGAAGGAATCCAGCACCACCCTTCATCAACAGCTTCCCCGCAGATCGCATAATACCTAGTCTGCACGGTTATTAGCTCGAAGCTCCAATCAAAGGAGGAATCCCCAGAATAGAGGGATTCGATTTAGTCAACTAGCAGAATCCCAATCAATCTCAAACTCCTTAATTTCAGTAATTGTATTTTAATTAGACTGTGATTCTTAGGGATGTAATTTATCCGCTAATTCATGTAATTAGATTCCATGTAAAATATATTGACTCCAACCCCTTCATACTATAAAAGGGACGGATCATCTCTGCTAAAAGGGTTACCAATTTTTCTAGAAACAACACGTATAAGTGAGCTCCCTACGAACCCACAGCGAGCTTGTCTGCAATATTAAGAATAGTGGATGTAGGCATTATTTTAAGCCGAACCGCTTTAAAAGCTCATTTGTCAATCCTTTTCATTGACTTTTACCCTTTAAATTACTGTTAATTACGTTGATCTGATTCGCACGTCAACATTTTGGTGCTAGAAGAAGGGTCCTGTTTGAGGATTCAAACCTCCGCTTCCGGTAAGGAACGATATTCTAATTTTATCTTTTGTTTTCTCAGGTAAATCCCTCCAAATCAATGGCGAGAGGCGTAGGAACCCGCTCCAGAACCATGAAGAGTAGAGATATACCCTCAATTGGGGGATATTCGGAGGCATCTCACCAGCCTTCAGTCCCACCGGTCACATCAAATACACCGATGATGCCAAACGTACCAATCGTGCCAAATGCTGCACCCGCTGCCGCAACGGTTCCACCGCCAGCTTCAAATCTACTAATTGTTCAAATCCTTTCCCAGGTGGAACTTCAAGGACATGAGCAGGCTGGCCCATCTAGACCTCCGGACCTCAACAAATTAATGGAGAGGTAGGCCGAGCTAAAAGGAATGGTAGCGGAGATGACTCGGGACTACGACTTTTTATTGCAAAATCAACATCCTCGTAAGCAGATCGTGGAAAGTACCTCACCACCTGCATCCCAGCAGAGATAACCCTGCCCACCAAGCCTATCGAATTACCAGGCAAAATCCACTGCGAAACGACATCTAGCGTGGTGGAATCTCATTTCACATAGCTAACGCGGCCAGACGAGTTAGAACGGAGCACGACGAACAACGAGAAAGGCCTCCCCGTACTGGAACCGTAATTCATGTAAATGCCAACGGCAAAAGATACGTAGAATTCAACAGACACTATCGAGGCAATTGACAGGTCATGGTTAGCGACTTATAGGGGCAACGAGGACAAAATGCTCCGAGGACAACGCGCGGTGCCAATAGTTGAAATCCCCCGAGGACAAAATGCTGAAACCATAGCTAAAAGGGAATAGGTCGCCAACCAAAGGACCACAAAGGTCACCCCACTTGCAGGATCCGCCCCGTAGGTGAAGGGAGTTTTAGAAAATGTTTGATTATCGTATAACATGCGGAATTAGGTTTCAAAAATTTTATTTTAATTGAAAAATTGTTTTTCAATCAGGAACGAGTTCCTATATATACGCATAAAAAGATTTCATGAACGACATACCTTTTTTTTTATTTTCCTTTTTTTGATTCCTCGATCTACCACCAGATCTTCCGAGCTATGACCCGCTGGTCTGACAACGTGTGTGTGGGTATATCACGACAAGAGATGAAGGTCACGTGAAAAATGAACGGATAACCTTTTCTCCCTATGACTGGCCGCACCTCCAAGAAAAGAGAGAGTTAGAAAAAAAAAAAAAAACTTTTTTTCTTTCTTCTCTCTTCGGTGGCTGAACCCTCTTGTTTTTCTCACTTAATTATTAGGTTAATTTTTCCTAACTATATAACTCTTATATAGTAGCTCTTTAGGGTTTTGGTTTGACTGAGTCAAAATAGGATTCCTAATCCTATTTATTTTTTGTCTCCCTAAATATTTGAACCTGTGACCTTTTGGACTATTAAAATAATTTAATTTTTTAATTTTTTTTGTCCTAATCATTATTTAATCACATTATTAATTAAATATTTAATTAATTAAATAATCACATTATTTAATTATTCTCTTTTATTTAAATCATTTTACTTTCGTAATACTATTAATTGGACCATCCAATTAATCTACAGTGACCCTCGTTACCAACAACCATAAGGGCTAGCATGGGGACCTAATGGACCCACAGTTTTGAGCTCCAATAATACTTAGTAATATTAATTAAAACTATTTAATTAATATTTCACGATTATTAACCTCGGGGTTATTCTACTAAAAACCCGAGGCTGCACTCTCAGAATTGTAGACATGTTTATACAATCTGAAGCCTCAGTGTCCATTGATATAGCTAATTGCATATAGTGTGATCCTCCACATGTAGTTCATAACTAGAGTTGGGTCACAAAGTCCGTTATACCCCTCTAGAAATATCTTTTCCTTTAAGTACCATTGATTCTTTAACGAACAATTAAATCCTGTCTTCCTTGTGGAAGATAATAGTTCAAGCCTCGAACCAACACTTAAAGGAATTACTCATCTACTTCAATTAAGAAGGAGTGGATTCCACTATTGTGTTCAAACCTTCCCAGCCACAAGCCAAACCTGCAACTCCAAGATACAGAGGTATTGGTCGAGATTCACATCAACCTCACTCATGGTAAATCAAAAGCCATGATCCAACCTGAAGGAGTTGATAAGACACTCAGGATTAAGATCACCTATGAATAGCCATCGTTTATCGATTATATAGGAATCTCATCTACTAACGGATATTGGTGAGAGATTCATATAAATCGTGGCCCAGTCCTATATGATATCATCATATAAGGTGCTTCTATTCTCATGTCAACTACATGAGCAGTCTAGGATAAGACCACCGTACTTTACAGAATGGACCGCAAGAGTAGATCAATCACAAACAAAGTACCCAGTTTTGTTTGCTTTCTACGGACTCTTTAGATTGCATGTCTCAAAATGAATCCTCTCTATATATGACCATCATATACTCATTCTGAGATTACATCTTGCAATCTAGGATGTTGTTGCACAATACGAATGTATTGCTGAATATAAAACATTTAATAAACTCGAATAATAATCTGAATAATTCTTTTTATTGTCTTTAACCATTTACAATTACAAGCTTTATGGCATAAATCCCAATAATCTCCCACTTGCACTAAAGCAGATGGGACATGTCTCGTAATCCTAGACCTTATAGGTGACCTTCAAACACTTTAGCTGTCAAGGTCTTCATAAATGGATCATCCAAGTTGTCTTGCAATGCAATCTTCGTCACGACCACGTCTCCACGTTGCACTATCTCTCTGATGAGATGATATTTCCTCTCTATATGCTTCCCTTTTTTATGGCTTCTTGGTTCTTTGGAATTTTCCACAGCTCCACTATTATCACAATAAAGTGTCCTGGGCCTATCCATATCTGGAACAACTTCCAGATCACTCAAGAACGTTCGGAGCCAAACAGTCTCCTTAGCTGCTTCACAAGCTGCTACACACTCGGCTTCCATGGTGGAATCAGCAATGCAAGATTGCTTGATACTCCTCCAAATTATGGCTCCCCCACCAAGGGTGAATACTGACCCAAACGTGGAGTTCCTTGAATCCTTGTATGACTTAAAGTCAGAATCTGTATATTCCAATGGAATCAAATTCGGATGGGAATATACAAGCATATAGTTTCTCATTCTCCGAAGATACTTGAGAATATGCTTAGCAGCAACCTAATGATCCAATTCTGGGTTGGACTAATATCTACTGGCTACTCCCACTGTGAAGCAGATGTCGGGTCTTGTGCATAGCATAACATACATAAGACTGCCTACTGCGGACGCATAGGGAATCCTGTCTCATATCCTCAATTTCTTGAGGTGTTTTAGGATACTATTCCTTAGACAAGTGAACTCCATGCCTTGAAGGTAAACTACCTTTCTTGGAGTTCTGCATGGAGAATCGCACAAGTATCTTGTCGATATATGATGCCTGAGACAGCACTAACAGTTTGTTCTTACGATCCCTAATTAATTGGATCCTAAGAACATAACTTACCTCTCCCAAATCTTTCATTTGGAATTGGTTAGCAAGCCAACCATTTACCTCTGACAATGTTCCTACGTCATTCCAAATGAGTAGGATATCTTCTACAGTAAAGGTCCGGAAAAACTACTTTCTTGTTAATGATGTGCTTGTATACACAAGGGTTATCAGCGTTCTGCTCAAAGCCAAAGGTTTTGATCGTAGTATCAAACCTAATGTTACAAGATCTAGATGCCTGCTTAAGTCCATAAATGGACCTTTGCAGTTTGCAAACCTTTTGCTCTTGATCTTGGGGTACGAATCTCTCTGGTTGCATTATATAGATGCTCTCGTCTAGATTATCATTCAAGAATGCAGTCTTGATGTCCATTTGCTAGATTTCGTAATCAAAATAGACAATTATGGATAAGTGTATCCTAATAGAGTTAAACATAGCTATAGGCGAGAAGGTTTCATCATAATCAATGCCTTCCTTCTGGGTGTAACCCTTAGCCACTAGCCTTGCATTGAAGGACTCTACCTTCTCGTCTACTCCTCTCTTACGCTTGTAGATCCACTTACATCCTATGGGTTTTATCCCATTTGGTTAGTCTACAAGTTCCCAGACTGAGTTGGAGTACATGGACTCCATCTCGAGATTCATAGGCTTTAAGCCATTCCTCTTTGTCAGAATCTTCCATTGCATGTCTAAATGTCAATGGATCATCCATACCATCATCAGAAACGACACTCTGTGCCTCTCCAATGCCTAAGTAGCGATTAGGTTGTCGAACAACCCTTCCACTACGCCTAGGCAGTAGTGTATCCTGACTAGGAATCATCTGACTATTAGAAGTTTGTGGACTAATAATATCGTCAACAACTCTTGTTGATTGAGCACTGGTCGTACCAGGTTCTAGCTCCTTTAACACAATCTTACTACGAGGTTTATGATTACTCATACAATCCTCCTCAAGTAACGTTGCATTTGTCGATACAAACACTTTGTTTTCTTGTGGATTATAAAAAAAATCCACCTCGTGTTTCCTTTGGGTACCCTACAAATAAACATACTTGTGAACGAGGTTCCAACATTCCACTCCTATTCTTCAGTACATGTACTGGACATCACCATATGCGAAAATGTCGTAAACTAGCTTTACGACCATTCCACAACTCTAGGGGAGTCTTAGGAATAGACTTGGATGGAACTACATTCAGTATGTAAGTCGCTGTTTGTAGTGCATATCCCCAAAAGGAATATGGTAATGATGAGAAACTAATCATAGATTTCACCATTTCCATCATGGTCCTATTTCTCCTCTCCGCAACACCATTCTGTTGCGGTGTACCTGGAGCCATGAGTTGGGATATTATCCCATGCTCAACCATGTAGTCTTCAAACTCTTGGTCGAGATACTCACCTCTACAATCCGATAGTAGTGATTTGATTGTTTTGCCTAATTGAATTTCAACTTCAGCTCGAAATTCTTTGAACCTTTCAGGTTTTCGACTTACGTTGCATTAGGAAAACATACGCGTATCTAGAGTAGTCGTCAATAAATGTGACATAATACTCATAACCACCTCTAGCTCTAACACTCATAGGTCTGCAGGCAGTCTGAATGTATAAGTTCAAGTAGGTTGTGTGGCTCTAATCCCTTTTCCTGTAAAAGGTCTCTTGGTCATCTTACCCCCTAGACAAGATTCACAGACATGTAAGTACCAATCTCCAACTGACTTAATGATCCGCTTTTTACTAGTCTATTTATCCTGTCAAGGTTTATATGTCCAAGTCTTAGATGCCACAGATACGTGTCATCAGCTGGAGAAATCTTTTGTCGCTTTGTTTTAGGTTTTTCAACTTTAAACAATTCAGTATTAAGCAGTGTTGTATGAATTAATGGCCTTAAAACATACAAATTATTTTCTATCGTACCATAACATATATTCAAACCATTTTTTGAAGCAATAAATGATTTATCATTAAAAGAAATAGAATATAATTATTCAAGCAATCTAGAAACAGAAATCAAATTCCCTGTAAATCCAGGAATGTAATAAATATTGTTCAACGAAAGAAAATTATTATAAAATTGTAATCTAACTACTCCCACTGCTCCAGCTAAAACGACATCCCCTGATCCCACAGTGCAAAGTGAAGGACCCTTCCTCCAAATGCTGCCAATCCTCAGTCCGCTGTAAAGAAGAACAAACATGATTAGTGGCCCCTGAATCAACTATCCTAAGGTGAAGAGTCATCTTCCACTAAACAAGTTTCTAGAATAAGTAAATCAGATTTACCTTTTTCTTTCTTCTTGGTTGCGAGCTCCTCGAGGTACTTCGAATAGTTCCTTTTCCAATGACCAACCTTGTCACAATGGAAACATTTTCCTTTGGACTTGTCAATCTTGGGCTTGGTGCTTTGCTTTTTCTTTGAAGTGGGTTTCTTTTTCGGTTGTACCTTGGCTTTCCCAGCAGACCACTTCCCTTTCTTCATACCTGAAGAAGATGGCTCAGTAACATTTGCTTCACCGGTCTTGGCCTTATGGTCTCTTTTCATGGACTGATAAGTGGTGAGCTCATTCAGCAATTGGGTGAGAGTGAACTTCAACTTATTCATCTTATAATTGCTTCTGAACTGATCAAAACCCTTCGGAAGAGTTGTCATGATCATGCTACCTGGGAAGCCGTGTCAATAGTCACACCATTGACTTCAGCGGTGTTGAAAAAGGACATCATCTTAAGGACATGCTCCCTACCAGATATACCCTCCTTACATAAAGTCGAGCATAGCAAAACGAACAGCTTCGTGTCGCTTTTGCTCTGAGGGTTGTCCAAACTATGGCCTGCGATGACTCCATTATTTCAAACGCAGAAGTCATTGACTCGTGCTTCATTGTAAGCACCTCGGTCAAGCCGGCCAGCAAAAATGTGCGGGCCTTTTGATCAGCCGAAACCCACTTATCGTAGGCTTCTTTAACAGCCCTAAGCATGGGCTGCGGAGGACATTCCTCCGTGAGAGTAAATTTAACGTCTTTGCAGACCATGATTGCATTTATATTATGTTTCCACTTTGTATAGTTATCCCCGGTTAATTTTTCATTTGCAAGGATGGAAATTAAAGTATAAGACATTGCTGAAAATTAAAGATATAAATATGAACCAATATCATTCATTTCATAATTCATATCAAATGTTATAGTTCGGCATAAAATTAAACATGATGCATGAGCATAATTTAATGAACTAAAAAATTCCTAAAATTAGTTACTATGCCACCATAATCCAATATACCACAAGTAAGTGCCTAGGTAGACTAGGTCAAATCCTTGCATGTTAGATTGAGACATTTTCAATCGGATAATACACCAGAATAACTATTTATCCTTATATTATCCAATCATCGCTTTTGTTTAGTCAGAACATTCAATTAACATCTTAATTAAGTCCTTTGTGAGTGTGATCCATAGTTTCAGAATTCATGAACTTAACTTGAGAGTGCCTAGGTAGGCTAAGTCAGTCCCAAAATACATTCTGAAAACCTATCCGTTAAGAAGTTAACATTGGTATTGACTCTTGTGAACACCCTCTGTAGGGAGGACGAAAGCAAAGCCGTCACGAGGCGCCACTCAAGTCTCACAGTGTTGAACTAACAATGGAGACTGCGGGATATAATGTCATATATCCCTCTCCCACTCACTATTTGTAATTTAGGATTTTCTTTAAACTAAGAGTTTCTAAAACTCTATGTTTCTAGTCTTTACTTAGATTTTACGGTTAATATAAAATCAAGTTTACTAGTTATAATAAATATTCAATTTTAACTCTTAAAATATAATTTATTATTTCAATTTCTAATTTACATAAACTATTTAAATAAACTAGAAATTAAATGTGAAATTACCAAGTTTTAACTATTATAACTAAATCACATTATTTGGTCCAATTATGTCATTAATGTTTAATCAAATTAAATCAAACATTAAATGGACCTAACTAATCTAATTAAACACTTTAATATATAGATTAGTCAATAATAAGATTTACCAAGTTTTTACTCCTAAAAACTAATCTCATTATTCGGTTCTTTTTAATTAAGTAATTACTCCAATTAATCTTAATTAATGATAAGAACCTAACTAATCTTTTTAATTAAACCTTTTAATTTGTTGATTAGGTAACATAATGAGAATTACCAAGCCTTTACTCCTAAGAACTAATCTCACTATTTGATATTTTTTAATTAAGGAATTAATCTAATTAATCTTAATTAATACAAATAATCTAACTAATCATTTTAATTAAATTCTTTAATTTGTTGATTAGTCAATTAATGGATTTTATCAAGTTTTTACACCTAAAAACTAAATCCATTATTTAATTGTCATTTATGAAATTATTTCCTATTTTAATCACATTAAAATAAAACAATATAATATAACAATTATGCATGATATATTATTATGCATGTGTAGGCACACCTAATTTAGATGACATTCATATGTACGACAATGCTATAACATCCATATAATCATCACATAAAAATAAATAAAGCATACGTAATTGACCGAGTGACATGGGTTATCTAACTTAAACAATTCTAATTACAATTGTATTCCCAAGGCATTCCTTGGTCTTCAAGAGTTCTTCTTCGAGTTGAATTCTTTTGTCTTCGTTTTCCTAATCAAGTAAAACTTGATTTTTTTCAAAAGTCAACATCTTTTCTAGAGGTCCATGTGTTGCCTTAACACGCACCCTAGGTCAAGACGAAACCCCAAACAACCCTAATGCATGTGAACGTGCGGCTGCCAGCAGTGTAGCCGTATGCACAAAAGGTGCACGAGGCCCTCGCGCGAGCCGCGCTTTCGTGCACGTTCTTGGGTCGTTTCACCCACGGTTTTCAACTCCAATTTTATGCACTTTTTTCAGAAAATATTCGATAATATTTTTCCAAAAAAATCAGCAAAAAATCATCGCAAAAAACACGGAAAAACAGCCCCAGCGCATACACGACAGCAGCCCACGAGCGTTGGGCGCGCGCGGCCCCTTGGCGAGCGCTGCCGCTGTCGTGCAGTTTTTTTTTTTTTTTGTTTCTTCTTCCCATCATCTGCTTCTTCGACTCTTCGTAGGGCAGATCAATTACAAGAATAACAATAAAAATTATAGCAAAATAAAAAAAACTTCGTCATAAACAATTGACCCAAAAACAAAACAAATCATATAACCCATTCACCATATAATTAACGACCAATTACGCTTTTTAAAATTAGACAACCAAATCATACAATCTAGATTTGTGCCTACACAATAATATATCAAAGATCAAGAATCAAAAAGAAAAATAATAAATAAGAAATATTTAGTTTTTTCCTTTTCTTTTGCGTATATACAAAAACATAGAACCTGAGTCTTTGATACCAATTGAAGGGAGTTTTAGAAAACGTTTGATTATCGTAGAATTAGGTTTCAAAAATTTTCTTTTAATTGAAAAACTGTTTTTTAATCAGGAACGAGTTCCTGTATATACGCAGAAAAAGATTTCATGAACTATATACCTATTTCTTGATTTTTCTTTTTCTGATTCCTTGATCTACCACCAGATCTTCTGAGCTATGACTCGGGGTCTGATAACGTGTGTGTGGGCACGTCACGGCAAGAGATGGAGGTCACTGTGAAAAATGAACGAATAACCTTTTCTCCCTGTGACCGGCCGCACTTGCAAGAAAATGGAGAGTCAGAAAAAAAAAAAAAACTTTTTTTCTTCTTTCTCTCTTTGGTGGCCAAACCCTCTTGTGTTTCTCACTTATTTGTTAGGTTAATTTTTCCTAGCTATATAACTCTTATATAGTAGCTCTTTAGGGTTTTGGTTTGATCGAGTCAAAATAGGATTCCTAATCCTATTTATTTTTGGTCTCCGTAAAGACTTGAACCTGTGACCTTTTGGACTATTAAAATAATTTAATTCTTTTAATTTTTTTTTGTCCTAGTGATTATTTAATCACATGACCTCATATTTAATAAATAGATTTAATGATTCATAATTATTAATTTCTATTATTTTATTAAATATTTAATTAATTAAATAATCACATTATTTAATTATTCTGTTTTATTTAAATCATATTACTTTCGTAATACTATTAATTGGACCATCCAATTAATCTACCGTGACCCTCGTTACCAACAACCTTAAGGGTTAGCAAGGGGACATAATGGACCCACAGTTTTGAGCTCCAATAATACTTAGTAATATTAATTAAAACTATTTAATTAATATTTCACGATTATTAATCTCGGAGTTATTCCACTAAAAACCCGAGGCTGTACTCTTAGAATTATAGACGTGTTTATACAATCTAAAGTCTCAGTGTCCATTGATATAGCTAATTGCATATAGTGTGATCCTCCACAAGTTGTTCATAACTAGAGCTGGGTCATAAAGTCCATTATACCCCTCTAGAAATATCTTTTCCTTTAAGTACCATTGATTCTCTAATGAATAATTAAATCCTGTCTTCCTCGCGGAAGAAAGAGAGTGCTCATAATCGTTCAAGCACCGAATCAACCCTTAAGGGAACTACTCATCTACTTCAATTAAGAAGGAGTGGATTCCACTATTATGTTCCAACCTTCTAAGCCCAAACCGCAACCTCAAGATATAGAGGTATTGGTCGAGATTCACATCAACTTCACTCATGGTAAATCAAAAGCCACGATCCAACCTGAAGGAGTCGATAAGACACTCAGGATTAAGATCACCTATAAATAGCCATCGTTTATCGATTATATATGAATTTCATCTACTAACGGATCTTGGTGAGAGGTTCATATAACTCGTGGCCCAGTCCTATATGATCTCATTATATATGGTGGCTCCATTCTCATGTCAACTACATGAGCAGTCTAGGATTAGACCACCGTACTTTACATAATGGACCGCAGTAGTAGATCAATCACAAACAAAGTACCCAACATTGTTCGCTTCTACAGACTCTTTAGATTGCATGTCTCAAAATGAATCCTCTCTGTATATGACCATCATATACTCATTTTGAGATTACATCTTGAAATCTAGGATGTTCTTGTACAATACGAATGTATTACTAAATATAAAACATTTATAAACTCGAATGATAATCTGAACAATTCTTATTATTGTCTTTAACCATTTACAATTACATGCTTTAGGGTATAAATTCCAACAGCAGGGAAGGTAGCGCCACCTCTAGCGCATCAATGACAGCCCCTCTAGCCCCAGATACCAGGTGTTGTTATGATGGTGGGATTTGTGAGAATAGCAATGTAGAGGGGCAGAGCCCAAGAGAGGTATATAGAGCGAAGCCCATTCAGCTGGGAGATAGATAATGAATCATTACAATAGCGCTTCAAGATGCCTAGCATTCCCCTCTACCAGGCATCCAGCGACCCCTTCGATCACTTGGACGCCTACAACGTGCAAATGAGTCTTATCACGACCAACAACAAGGTCAAATGTCGGTGCCTCCCGGCGACCTTAGGAGAAATCCTAACAAAATGGTTAAGAGGGCTCCCTACTGGGAGCTTTTATGAACCAGTATCATACCTTGAAGAGGCAACTTGTCCCTTCGTGCCACCTAGCGACAATCTTTCAAAAGTCAGATGAGCAGCTGAAAGATTATATAACCTGCTTCTAGAGAGAGTTCAGCTGTGTAGATGGCCCAAATGACAAAAGTTTACTAATAGTGATCACCGCTGACCTGCGAAAGGATGGTGAACTCTATCGGGACATATATAGAAAGCTGATAAAAACCCTCAGAGACTTCTACAAGCGGTCCAACATCTATATCCATATGGAAGAGGCCTTCGGGCACAAGAAAAGTTCCAGGAAGGACAGAAGCAGAAGCCGCATGACAAGAGCAAGCGAAAGGGCAATAGAGGAAGCGACAGTAATAATAGCCATGGTCGGAATAGGGGCTCGAAGAGAGATGAGGCCCCGGCAAGCCAGGTATCCAAAAAGGCTAGGAATGGTAAAGATGTGCGAAGAAATGGAGGTCACTACCAGACCTACACATGGTTGTCTGATTCTCGGGATAAAATCTTCAGCACAGAGAGGAACAGGGAAGAATTTGGTAGGTCGCCTCCCATGAGGATGCCCGCCCGGACTCGTAATCTCAATAAGTTCTGCGCCTACCACAACACGGCTAAATGCTACGAGCTTAAAGACGTGATATAGAGCTTGATTAGGCGAGGTCGCCTGAGAGATTACATGGTGCGCCCAAGAAACCAGCCGCAACCATAACAACTGTAGCCACTACAGTAGCAGCAGCAGCAACAGATGATTGAACCTGTCCCAAATGCGCTTGCATTAAGGACAATCTATAGCATTCATGGAGGACCTCATCTTACGAGAAGTTGGAATAGGTCACCGACACGACACGTGAAAGAGGTCGGCTACTCCTTTATGAGGATGTTGAATGCGGACAAAAGCCTACGAAGCAGTGCATGATAATGGCAGAAGGGGTGACCTTCACGGATGCAGACAAGTAAGGCATGCACTGGCCACACAATGATTCGATTGTTATCATGGCAACCACAGAAGGAGTGGCCATCTACATGACGATGGTCGACAATGGAAGCTTAGTGAACGTCCTGTACAAAGCGGCTTTTGTGATGATGGGGTTGAAACAAAACAACTTGCGACCCTCGAATGAGCCACTCTACGGCTTTACGGGTGATTCGATCAACCCTCTAGGATTGATCACTTTGCCTCTCACCCTTAGGAATCAAGGCCGCCAAGTGACCAAAATGGCTGACTTCCTCATCATAGACTGCCCAACGGCTTACAACACCGTCTAAGGAAGGCCTGCTCTTAACGATCTGGAGGTAATCACCTCTACAAAGTATCTAACCCTGAAATTCCCAACGTCAATGGGCATGGGACATGTGTATGGGGAACAGAAGGTAGCCAGATCGTGCTATGAGAATATAGTTAGGTTCAAGACCTGGGAGAAGGCAGTAAGGGACAAAGCTTTGGCCGAAGCCTCCTCCACCGCCATCAATCAACTCACTATCTGCACTTAGTAAAAGAGCGACCAGGAGTAGTAGAGCTCATCGCTGGAAAGGCTCGAGTATCGCAAAATGGCCAAGGAGAACAGCTGGGAAACTATATCTATAACGGTTATCTTAATTTTCTTGAATCAATAAAGTTGTGCCTTTTTATTTCCACAAGCTCTCGTGCCACAAATTTCCCCCTCAACCTTGGAGGGCTAGGGGATCAGCATCGTATCATGCAGTACGCCATGAGATGGAGCCAGGGGAGGAAATCCCCAAAAGTGGACTACACCACAAATGAAAAAGTCGCGTCCTCCCTCCAATAATAGCAAGGCGTTCCAAACGAGCTCGTTAACGAGAAAGTCTCCTACTTTCAAACCTACAAGCTCGCCAAAAAACTGAGTATAAAAATTGGCGAAACGCGTCAACCTGGCAGCCTATGGGCTATCTAATAAGCTGGGGTCAATATAAATACTTGAGGGAAAAGACCTAGAGCTATAGACATTGACAAAAACCCTGCTAACCTATAGGCTAACGAGCTCGATTAACTAGCAAGGTCAATATAAACACTCAAGGTAGAATCCCTTACGATATTCATAAGTACAAAATTGACGGAAATTGATGAAACTTGCGAGCTTTAGACATTGACAAAACCTGCCAACCAGAGAAGCTCACGAGCTCTCAAATTACTGAGGTCAGTGCTTATGGTAAACAGCCTCCCTGAGGAGCTGTGTAAAATTGATGAAACTCGCCAACCTGAGGAGCTCACGAGCCCTCAAACTAGCAAAGTCAGCACCTGTAGTAGAAGGCCTCCCTGAGGAGCCATGCTAAAAGTTGACAAGGCTCGCTAACCTGAGAAGCGTACGAGCTCTCGAACTAGTAAAGTCAACACCTACTACAGCTAGCCTTCCCAAAGAGCTAGGGAAGACCTGAGGCACCAACGAGGTCACTCACCAGGTTCTATCTTTTTATACAAGTACTTGAGCTTCACATTACTATGCATTAAATGATTATTTCTTTAGAGCCAATAGATGTAAATATGTATATATCTATATATGTGGCATCCAGCACATGGTAAAAAAAAAGGGAGATTCATTGATTAAAGTCGTAAACGGGCTGGGATTACAATGAAATCAAAATACAATTTTTGTACATGTTTTAGGCCCCTATTTCCTATTATTTATCGATGTTTTCGAGTGAAATTGTTTGTTAATGTGTTTTGTGAGCATTTTGTAGGTTATCATCCCTAATTAAGAAATTAAGCATAATGGAAGAGTTTTGGAGCTAAAAGTATAAAAAATGGAGAACTGGAAGATTTGTGGTGTCGAGCTATCATGTTTTGAGGGCCTCAAAATATTCCACAAGATGAATTGGGTTATAGAAACATATTTCTAGAAAGATCTAGATGTCTACTTTTCTAATTAATTTGACGGCGACCAAGATCCGCGATCGCAGCCAACGGTAGCAGGTAAAACAAGTTCTGCAAGTGTAAACCGCGATCAACATGTGCGACTGCAGCCCCTGGTCGCAGATTTCATCAGTGTTCGACTAAAATTCATACTCTTTTCATAAAGACGAAGAAGAACAAAAGAGGGTGGGCTCCCAAGCCGCCAAAGGGGACCATTCCCTCACTAAATCTCCTTCCCTACCATATACAAATTATTCCATACAATATAGAAACCATCTTCCATCCATCATAGATCAAGAAACAATCAAGGAGAAGAAGAACAAGAAGATTGAGAAGCTTTTGGATGATCACCATTAGTTCTTTCTTCCTTAATTCTCTTTTTATTGTTTATTTTTCCATGATGTGTAACTAATCCATAATTAGGGAATCGATGTGAAAAACATTAATTTGCTCATGTTAAAGACTATTATTTTTATTCTATTCATGGATTTGTTTTATTCATGATTTAATTGTTTATTATTTATATTTCTACTGTTCATGAACTAGCATAATTGTTGTTACGTGCTAGTTCCGAGTTTCATTAGAATATAGATAATAATTATATGAGATTCCAAGAACTGGGATAATTGTTGTTACGTGCCAGTTTAAAGTTATATAACTTCTAAATATGATAATCATTGTTACGTGCTATTTGGTTGTTATATATCTCTAATGAATAATTGATGCATAATTTGTATGTTTATCGTAAAATTGTGTGTTGATTCTTAAAGTTCTTAGATCTTAGTGGGTTCCTTGTGTAACGGTAACGGTGTTTAACAACTTAGGAATACTTGGTTAAATAATCTGAAATGTGATGACCATATATGAATTCAAAATGAATCCTGAACCTGAATTGATACTTTCATAATATAGTTTATACATGAGTAGATATGTTTGGATCATCGATGACCTAGTTTCTCATCCCATTCTTTCACAACTCAAACTTTTTTTCTCAGTATTTAATTTAGTTTAAAATTACTTTTTAAGACTTCTAATCAACTTCAAAGACTTTTAATTTTAAGTTTTAATTAAATTAGAAGTGGTAATTAAATCATCAATCTCTGTATGATCGATCCTTGTACTTGTCGAAGCTATATTAACGTATTGATTCGTGCACTTGCAAGCTATAAAATTCGTACATTAAGTTTTTGGCGTCGTTGCTGGGGATTTGATTGTTTTAATTATTGTTTTTGTTCTTTTCTTGCAAGGTACAAAAAAAAAAAAAAAGTGTGGCTGCTGGGACTATGATTTCTAGTTTTAGTTTAATTATTTTATTTATGTTTATTTTTTATTTTTTATTAACTTTTTCTGCTGTTTCCTTTATTCTTTTAGGTATCTGTATTAGAGATGGAACTCATCAACGCACGTTGATCGGATTATATATGTTATGTTTTTACACCCATTAGACTGTGTCTTTTGACCTTGTTTTCAAGTAATTTGGTAGGTTTAATGTGTGTTTTACGCTTGTGTAGGCCTTAGGTAAATATTAGGGAAGACATGGCAAGGTTGGAAGAATTGAAGATTTCTCAGTGCTGACCGGTCATGTTTCGGAGGCTGCCAAAAATTCCTTAAGCTGAACTGGGTTGCGAGCCTTATATTTCTCGAAAGATCTAGATGTCTACATTCCAATGAATTTTACAGTTTGTGATTTAGAGTTTTCTAGAGGAAGTCAAGCTCGTTTTTGTAACAGTGCATAGTCCTGCCAATTTTGACTAGTGAGTGGCGTAACCTAGTGGGCGACCAGGAGTCGCGATACAACGGTCGCGATGGACCATCAATTTTTTGGTAGTGAGTACTGCGACTAGATCATTGCGACCGGGAGTCGCAACCCATGGTTGTGATGGCAACGCGGAAACCCTAAATTCTGCGACCTATAAAAGGAAAAGAGGAGAAAAAGAAAAGGGATTCGATCCTAGTTCGTCCAAGGGGCAGAAAGAGAGTTCCTAGGCCATTGTTCATCACCAAAACACCCTACAAACACCATTCCACACAAGATTGAAGTGAGATACTCATTATTCATTGATCGTTCATCAGATGAGACGAAGTTCCAGTCGGACCAAAGCGGGATTTCTCACTGTGGATGCTTCAAGAATTGGTTTTATTGCTTCCTTTTCTTCTTTTGATGTTTCTATTATTGTTATGAGTAGCTAATTTTATAGTTAAGGGGTCAAAGGACCAAGATTGAATGTTAAGGTTTAATTGACTATGTAATCTTTTTTATTTATTTTAAGAAAACTTTGTTCCTAGTTATTTTATTCTATTGATACATAATTCTTGTTTGTTGCACTACGAAAGTGTGTTGCATGAATCTCTAGGACCAATAGGTGTATTTAATTGGAATTACAACACCAGTGCATGACCCATATAATTTGGTATGTCTTTACTAATCATAATCTAGCTCTTGAAAATAAGCGCTTTACTTAGTCAACTATCAGACCCTTATTCTTGATTGAGACCATTTGACCACCTAGCATTTCTTTCATCTTGGCCTAGTCTTTGATTTCATTATTAGTTTCTTTTATTCTTTTGCAATTCAAAACAACAACCATTTGATTTACTTTTCTGTTTAGTTAACATCTTTAATTTTAAGTCTTAGGATACCATCACTTCCTTGTAAACTCGACCCCGTACTCATGGGAAATTTATTACTTCGATACATCCTGCTCTTGGGATTTATTCCACGCGTTGTGAGCGTGTCAAGTTTTTGGCGCCGTTTCCGGGGAAGTGGTTTCGATTGCTAATTGTAAGATTAGAGATTTTTCTTTCTTAATTTTTTCTTAATTTTTGTTTTTAATAGTTTGTATTTTTGTTAGTTATATATTATTGTAATTTTTCTTTATTTTTGTTTTTCTTTTTAGGTACTTGTGTACATCTGCATGCAGGGTCGTCGTTCTTAGGAAGGAGTAATTTTGCCTCTGAACGACAGGATAAACTGCATCAGGAGAGTCACAGACTCCACGGTTGAACCTACGTATACATCAGACGCAGAGCAGTTTGAAGCTGCAATGGATGACACATATAGGGTTCAGCTGAAGAATCAGAATGTGGTGCCTATACAAAGAGTCATGAAAGGCTATGCACGTCCAGTCATCGGGACATTGCTACCGTGCATCCTACTGGACGACTTGTCTAGGATTTATAAACTGAAGAACATACACTTCAATGTGCTGCCAGCCTTCCACGGAATTGCAACTGAGGATCCCTTCATGCGCAAATTTTACAGCACCATTCAGACATTTCCACTGTAGAGGTTGTCTGAGGATTACCTCAGGATGCGATGCTTCCCATATACTTTAAAAGACAAAGCCAAAACATGGTTGATGACGTTGCCACCTGGGTCCCTTCGCACATGGTCAGAGGTGTACAACAAGTTCATTGGGAAATTCTATTCCCATCAGAATATCGCAGAGTTGCAAAGCAAAGTTGTAACATTCGCCCAGGGAGATGGAGAGCCGTTCCATGAAGCTTGGGATAGATTCAAGTTATTACTGATCCAGTTCCCTTACCATGGCTTTCCACTAGAGTTGCAGAATCAGTTCTTCTATGATGGGCTGACTCTGAATTGTCATGCGATGGTTGACAATGATGTAGGAAGAGCTATGCAGGAAAAGACGATGGAAGAGGCATACGAGTTCTTCGAGATGTTGGGCGCCAATTCACAACAAAAGAGTGTTAGAGGGAAGACCTAGGGTGTTTATGAGGTGCATATTAATGCAGGATGGGAAAAACAAATGCCAGAGCTGGGTAGACTAGTGCAGAGTTTGGCAACCTCAGCTTGGTAGAGACCAGGATTTGTGTGCTCCATATGTGGAGTCAGTGGGCACGATTTTGCTATGTGTCAATTCAGGGAGACCTTCCCGAAGTATGTGCAATAACAAGCGCAAGCGCTTAATACTTTTCCTTTAAGACAAAGAAATAATCCCTACTCCAGCCATTACAACCCAGGATGGAGGAACCATCCAAACTTCTACTGGCGAGATAATCAGCAGCAGCCAGGGCAGTATCAGGGATACCAGCAGCAGAACAGGTTTGAGCCTCTGCATTAGCCTCAGATTCAACAAAATGCGTAGGGCTCACGTGATCTACCACCTCAGCAAGCAAGGCCAACTCTAGAGGATAAATTTGACAAATTCATGCTGGTATTCCAGCAGAATCAGCAGCTTGCTGAGCAGAAATTCCAGCAGTAGGAGGCTGTAACACGGAAAGGTGCAAGTCGGCCAATTGGCTGAAGCCCTGTAGAACAGAGCACCAGAAAAGTTCCCTAGTCAGCCGGAGCAAGCACAGGCGATTACCATTCTACGGAGTGGTAAGACTATAGATAATAGGGTTGGGGGTGAACTTTCTGATCATTCTGTTTATGATGCAGGTACAGGTGTAGATCCTCCAATGAGTAGAGAGAAAGAAGTGGTTACACCCGATAAAACTCCACTTCTTCACAAACTTGTGGCCTCATATGTGCCATCGGTTCCATTTTTGGGTTGTCTTCAGAAGAGCAGGAATGATAAAGTATTTTCAGAGATATATGATGTGCTGTCACAAGTAAATGTTAACTTGCCACTCCTAGAGATGATTCAGAAAATGCCAGCATATGCGAAGTTCTTCAAGGAACTCATTATAAGGAAGAGGCAGTATGGGCCAAATGAAAATGTAATGATCTCTGAGACGGTGAGTGTTGTCTTGCAGAAGAAGCTTCCCCCAAAGCTGAAAGATCCAGGGAGCTTCAACATTCACATCACCGTTGGGAATGCAAAGAAAGAGAGAGCCATGTTAGATCCAGGGGCTAGCATTAGTCTAATGCCCTACTCAATCTACATGCCGCTAGGCTTACCTGCATTGAAGCCTACTTCCATGTCCTTGCTGTTAGCCGATCGGTCGACACAGTACCCGAGGGGTACAGTTAAAGCATCTTCATCTAGGTGGACAAGTTGATCATACTTGCCGATTTTGTGGTCTTGGATATGGATGATGAGAGGGCGACTGAGAAGGACCTTCCCATTCTGTTGGGGAGACCATTTATGGCTACTGCATAGACTATCATCGACATGCATAATAGAAAGCTATCCATAACAGTCCCAGAAGAAACCGTCGAGTTTTAGGTATTTGATACTATAAAACAGTCATTAAATTCCCTTGATTGTTTTTCTGTCGATGTACAGGTACAGCGTTGGGAAGAGAGATAAAGGAGGTGCAGCACCTCAGTAGCACAGGGGCGATGGATCCAAAAGTCGGTTTGGGGTGAAAAAGAAATCAAAATAGAAAAAGAAACCCAAACCGTGTCTGAATAAACCGCTAGATCTAAAGCCCGAGTTTGATGATATTTGAGGCTGCGATGAGTTGCAGATGCAACTATTGGGTTATCTGAACCTAAGGCGAGGAAGGTTGAGTAGGCATGAACGGATTGCAGGCCATGCAGTAGATGGTGTCTTGGATGTGCACCAAGACTTAGCTCGAGTATGACGTCTTGTCTAGACGTTAAATAAAGTACTAGGAGAGAGGTAACCCTTTGTTTCAGTTTATTTATGTTTTAGTTGTTGTACATGTCAATTTTTTCGATTTTCGCTTTACTATAGAAATGCTGTGCCTTGTGTTGAAAATACGAAGTATGGGGAAATAAAGGTTGGATGAAGTTGATAGTTGTGGATATTAGGATTGTTTAGTTATAGATATTAGGATTGCTTTTTCTTTGTTTGTTTGTATTCGTGTTTTGTTTGTTCTGTTTTTTTTTTAATATTGGATTTTAAACATTGGGGACAATGTTTATCTTAGGTTTGGGAGTGTTTTTGGTTTTTTATTTGTTTTTGTGTCTTGTTGGTGTATATAGGCTGGAAACTTAGACTTTCCTAACACACATTGAGCATTTGGGAGACTTAGTTATAACAATGCCACGTATATCAAGTATTGAGTATTTTGTTTTTGTTTTTGTTAGGATAGTAAATCACATGTACATGCTAAATAGATAATTATCATTATGTAAATGCTTAGGTCATTTGATGTATACAAAATTGTTAACTAGGATGTTGTCGATAGGAGCCTTTTGCATCTAATCATATAAGTTTTGACATCTTTGCATTGTAACCTGTGAAATCTTCCAATTACCTTCAAAGCTTGGAAACTAAAGAAAATAAAAAAGAGGAAGTGTTGGTGTTGAGTGAGAAAAAAAGTGTTTATTAAAAAGTGAAAGAGTTGCGCAATAAATGCAGAAAAATAGTAGCCAACTAAAAATAAAAAAAGAGAAAAAGAAAATTTTGAAATCAATGAATAGTTGGCTAGATAAGAAAAGGAGTGATGATGCACAAATAAAAAAAAATAAAGGTTGAAGGAGAAAGGTGTAGAAAAGATTGGGAATACAAGTTGAACAAACTTAGTATTCGTGTGAGAAGAAAGCAAAATTGAAAAAAATATATGAAGTCTCTCAATATGTTTTCAAGTGAGTTGAATTCCATTTTCCTTTCTTTCTGTAGCCAATCACCCCAAAGCCCTATTACAACCATGAAAAGACCTGTTGATCTCCTTAGAAAACTCGATTGCATTATTTAACTTGTGTTACATTGATTTTTTCTGTTCTTAATGTTCAGTGTTGTTCATGAGATCTATTTGTTAAACCTGTGCATTCATTCTAATTAATTGTACGTACGACATATTTTGTACTTCTTTGCTCATAAATTTCAGTCGTATGTAGTTGAAAGTGTGAAAACCTAGGCTCTAAGTGTTATTGAGTGAAAACTGGTGAGATTAGAGTCAAGACGAATTAAATAAGTGGTTTACTAATGATGGAAGGTTTGACTGTTATAAATGTGTTGTATGTCAAAGTCTTGTATGATATAGAGTGCATTAGTCTAATTGGCAATGTTTTGGTTTCTTGTTTTATATTGTCACATGACTTTGTATTTGTGTATATGCTTGATTTGATATTTTGTCATGTCTGTGGTTAGCTTAGGATGTTTATGGGTATTGTCACTGGTAAACCATCACGAGACTATAACTTGTTCACTAGGACTACCTAGGGGTTTAAAGGCTCGTGACACATGCTAAGTGCTATCGTTTCATCCTACGAAAATGGATATAGTTTTTGTTTAGTTTTCTTTTGGTTGTGGTGTGTGCCAATTTGCTTAAGGACAAGCAAAAGATAGATTTGGGAGTATTTGATTGGATTGTATATGTTATATATTTACACCCATTAAACCGTGTCTTTTGACCTTGTTTTCAAGTAATTTGGTAGGTTTAATGTGTGTTTTGAGCTTGTGCAGGCCTTAGGTGAATATTAGGGAAGACCTGGTAAAGTTGGAAGAATTGAAGATTTTTCAGTGCAGACCGGTCATATTTTGGAGGCTGCCATAAATTTCATAAGATGAACTGGGTTTCGAGCCTTATATTTCAAAAATCTAGATATCTTCTTTCCAATGAATTTTACGATTCGTGATTTGGAGTTTTTAGAGGAAGTTATGCTCATTTTCGTAACAGTGCGCAGTCCTGCCAATTTTGACCCGTGAGTGGCGCGATTGGGAGTCGCGATACAATGGTCACGATAGAATGTCAACTTTTTGACAGTGAGTGCCGCAACTAGATTATTGCGATAGGGAGTCGCGACCCATGGTCGCAACGGCTATGCGAAATCTCTAAATTCTGCAACCTATAAAAGGAAAAGAGGAGAAAAGGAAAAGGGATTTGATCCTAGTTCGTCGAAGGGGCAGAAAGAGAGTTTCTAGGCCATTGTTCATCACCTAAACACCCTACAAACACTATTCCACACAAGATTGAAGTGAGATACTCATTATTCATTGATCGTTCATCAGAGGAGACGAAGAATCGAAGGAGATGAAGTTCCAACCGGACCAAAGCGGTATTTCTCACCATGAAGCTTCAAGAATGGGTTTTATTGCTTCCTTTTCTTCTTTTGATGTTTCTATTATTGTTATGAGTAGCTAATTTCATAGTTAGGGGGTCAATGGACCAAGATTGAATGATAGGGTTTATTTCAAGAAAACTTTGATCCTAGTTATTTTATTCTATAGATATATAATTCTTATTTGTTGCACTACGAAAGTGTGTTGAATGAATCTTGGATTATTGTTAATAAGGAAATTGTAATTTATTATGAGAAATCATTAAGTCACAATCGTTTATAATTTGATTCTAGGTAACAATTGCTAGTTTAATTAAGATATGAAAATACTTAATTAACCTAGGGATTAGAATTAGTATTAGGTTTTCAATTAAATTCACTCTAGGACCAATAGGTTCATTTAATTGGAATTACAACACTAATGCATGACCCATATAATTTGGTGTGCCTTTACTAATCATAATCTAGTTCTTGAAAATAAGCGCTTTACTTAGTCAATTATTAGACCTTTATTCATGATTGGGACCATTTAACCACCTAGCGTTTCTTTCCCCTTGGCCTAGTCTATGATTTCATTATTACCATTTGATTTACTTTTCTATTTAGTTAACATCTTTAATTTTAAGGCTTAGTATACCATCACTTCCTTGTAGACTCGACTCCGTACTCACAAGAAATTTATTATTTCAACACATCCTGCACTTGGGATTTATCCCACGCATTGTGAGCGTGTCACACATCCTATGAAAGACTTTGCTCATCCAGTTGTGGGGACTTCACAATTATGCATCCTACTTGATGCAGCTGCCAAAAATTATGAGCTTAAGTCAATCCATTTTAACATGCTTCCATCTTTCCATGGACTTGCTAGTGAGGATCCTCTTACTTTTATTCGTGATTTTTATGCTACAATTCAAACTTTTCCTTTGTAGGGACTGTTAGAAGATCAATTACCATGAAAGATGAAGCTAAGCTCTGGCTTTTGTCTTTGCCACTGGGATCACTCAACACATGGGAAGCAGTTTATAACAACTTCATAAGTAAGTTTTATTCGCACCAAAAGACCACAGAGTTTAGACGTAAAATTGCTACATTTAATCAAGCAGAGGGTGAGCCATTCCATGAAGCATGGGAATGTTTTAAAAGGCTTTTATTTCACTGCCCTCACCATCATTATCCTATAGAATTGCAAATTCAATTTTTTTATGATGGTTTAACTCAATTTTATCAAGTGACAATTGACAATGTTGTAGGTGGTGTTATGTGCGAAAAGAGAGCACAAGAGACCTACGATTTGTATGAGATACTTAGTGCAAACTCACAGCATAAAAGTGCAAGAGGTTTACGGATGTATGCATTCATGAATTAAGCACTAACAATGAACTTGTCAAGCATGTGGTGAATCTAACCAAACAATTCAAGGCATTGATTTCTGGAAGGAGACAAGAAACTACTGAAATTTGTACACTTTGTGGGACCTTAGGCCATGAATTAAATATGTGTCCCTATAGGGAAGCTTTTCTGGAGTACTTCCAAGAGCAAGCTTAAGCGATGAACCCATCATCAGAAGAGAAATTGATCAAAGTTCTTGAGGATGTTGAAGCAAAATTTGAGTTGAGAATGAATGAATGGGATGAAACTCTAAGGAGAATGTAGGTTCACTTGGATCAAATTCAGGAATGCTTGCAAAAACAAGCACCTGAAGAATTTCCAAGTCATATAAAACAAGCTGAAGCAACCACATGTTTGTCCTATGGTGAACAAGTAGAGACTTATTATGACAGTGAAAATGAAAGCTTGGAAGTGTGTACAATGGAAGAGGGGGACGTCCCTAGACTCTATTATGCCATATGCGCCACCAAGTCACTGCCTTCATGCTGCTATCTGTTTACTCTGAACAAGATCTTCACATGGTTCCTCTATCAGATCTTGAGCCCAAAAAAATGTTTCTGTATTGAAACTCGAGCCCAAAAAAATCCACCTTTGCTCCAATGTACGAAAAAGAAAAAGAAGTTTCATTGTGCTAAGAAGCGCTGCCGAAAAGACCTCAAACAAGGTATGGAATTTTTTATTAACAATGTGAGTTTGTATTGCTTTTCAGGTGGACAATTCAAAGTTCTCGAAGTCTAGCTGAATGACGCTTCCAAATTGAGAAAGTTGAAGAGGATATTGTATCCCAAAATATATTAGCATCAATTGGGTCCATATTTGGACGATGATCCCTCAGCGAAGGGATAGATCAAAAATCACAGTCTTGCCTAGACGTTAAATAAAGCGCTTGTTGGGAGGCAATCCACCTAGGTAATTCTTTTTTTTAGTTTTTGATGTTAGTTTTTCTTGTTATTATTTGTGTGTTTAGAATTCATGCATTTCATACTTTATATATTCATTGTCGATGCATTCATGTCATATAAACATTGAGGACAATGTTTAGATTAGGTTTGGGGGTGTGGATTCGTTTTTGTTTTTGTTCAAACTCTGTGAAAAAGTGCCCTGTTTTGAAATATTTTGAGGTAAATGTTTCATTAAAACTGTACCGTTTGGTGAGAAATAAATTTTTTTGTCTGTATTACGTTCTTCATTTTTTCATACTGATTCCGAATATATAAAGAACATTAAAGTCAGGGTGGTACTTCAAAAGTTATAATTGTTTCTTCGACCAAAGGTCAAGGGCGATGCCCTATTTTTGTAAATCTGCACTGTGATCTGTTTTCAACATCCGTTTTCACTATATTCCAAAATGAATTTTGGGATCTGTCTGCATGAGAGTTGTTTGTTTTCATATCTATTTTCTAAATATAAAATTTCGTTGAAATCTACCAAATATGTCGGTCAAATCTAAAATTCAGCAGTTGAAAATTTTTCTTTGTAGTGTAATAATGCCATGCATTCTTGAAACAACATTAGTTTGTCAACTTTAACAGCATACATGTGATTTTTCAATTGTTAGATGTTAATTTGATATCTTAGGAATCATACTAAGCAAGGAATCATATTCTACATGTTTTGAACTTTATGTAGAAACAGTGTGCTTGAGATTCTAGGATAAATAGTGGAGACCACTCTTGTGAGTTATTGAGTCTTTTAACGTAATTTCTGAGAGGGTTTGTTGTTTTTCACTCTATACACTCTTCGTGCTTATTCTTTGAAATAGAATGATCTCTATAGGATTTGCTTTGGATTCTGTAAACTGTTATAACTGAATAAATTGCATGTTTGCTATGTTAGTGAATTGGATGATCTATAAGAAGTGATTTACGCTATGTGTGTTTGAACTTTGAAAGGCCAAATTCCGTCCTATTTGTGTCCTCCAAAACCCCATTTGATGACAAACACTGAATAAACGGTTTCTATCATCAACATGTTTTCCTCACCCCATCACCATATTAAAAACTCATACCTTATAGCTTAGGATCACATTGAGTAGATTCAAAAAAGAAAAAAAAGAAAAAAAGCTTAAACAATGTTGGCATCATTTCTTGTCGGAAATGGAACCTCATTCCTCCGTGCTTTTGTCCAGTTTAGAGCAATTATGGGAGATATTTGATGGTTTTATTGAGTGTGCAGGTTTGATAGGTTCCGTTGGTGATTTCAGTTGATCTCAGCCAAAAACGAGTATTGAACGTCTATTTGATGCTTGCCGCAGTTCGAAGACTACGTTCCAGCTCATCAGAGAAGATTCGCGAGTTGGGGTCGCGACTTGCTCGCGAACTTGCCAACTCGCGAGGTCAAAAATCCAGCAAATAGACCGAGACACACTTGACTTTACTCGCGACTTGGTCATGTCGCAATAACCATCAAAGCAGCCAGAGACCGAGACACACGCGACTTGACTCACGACTTACTCGCGAGTTGGTCAAGTCGCGATGACCATCAAAGCAGCCAGAGACCGAGGCACACGCGACTTGACTCATGACTTACTCGCGAGTTGGTCAAGTCGCAAAGGCAAAATTCCAGACAAGACTGAGGCACACGCGAGTTGACTCGCGACTTGGCCCGCGAGTTGCCAAGTCGCGAGTGACGAGTAAATTGTAACCCTAGCTGTCAGTATAAAAGGAAATGAGATTTTTAGAAGAAAGGGATCGAGAATTATCAGAGAAACAGAAGGGAAAGAGAAAGAAGGAGGAAGAAGAAGAGAGAGGAAGGCCTAGGAGAGTAGCCATCGGATCGATTCATCGGACGACTTCAATCACTCGCAGGATTTGGATTTGCTAACGAAAAAACTCAATCAAATCGGGTTCAGACGAGAGTCCAGCCGTTTAGAGTTTTTCTATCACAATCTTTTCCTTAGTCTTTTGTTATTGATGTTACTCTTGATAAAACTTAATATGTATTCTTATTTCCTAGTTATGAACTAATTCCCTATACTAGGGATGATGATGGATCTTACTATGAATTATGATTGAGATTAATACATGCTTGGGTGAATTAAGTTATTTAATTGAGTGTTGATTTAATGCTTTATTGATTATGTATTGCTTGATCACCAATATTCAATATCTTGTTGTTGTGGGTTAAGTACCGAGAGTAGACGCTCATAACGTGTTCAATAAATCAATACCATAACTTAGGAACCAAATAGAGATATATTAGGTGTGAGTTATGCGATTAAATATGTTTCCGTGTTCATTGGATTCTCATATAGTTAACAGTTATTGAGAGATAGGGTGTTAGTATATGTTGAATAGGTTCGATTTACCTTAAGAGAGGACTTCGGATAAATATATAACATGATCATCAATTGTTGACTTGACATCCATGCATAGTTATCTTACATCATAAGGATTAGTTGGTGAAATCGTATTCCCTAGTGCTTTTTACTTCTGATAAGAGTTACATAGTAGTTTATATTTTCTAGTTTTATAGTTGCTTAGGTTACAAGGTTTTATAGTACATCACAAACCTTGAAATAGTATTTTAGATAGCATTAGGCGTGGTTATTGTCAGTATTCAATTATCAATTGTCCTCGTGGGAACGATAATCAGAATTCACCATTCTATATTACTTGTGCCGACCCCGTATACTTGCGGGTACACAAAAGGCGTAACAAGTTTTTGGCGCCGTTGCCGATGACGGTTTAGTCATAATTGATATTGATACCGACCTAGTTTAGTACTAATCTGGAAATTTTTTTATTTATTTATTTTTGTTCTAATTCTTTTCACAATTGTTTTCTTACTTGTTTGGTCCTTTGTTTTTGCAGGTAGTTCTATCTGTGTATGAGATGTACAAGACGCACTAACTCAGTGCCTCTTGAAGACTTTGACCCAGAGATCGAACGAACGCTAATTCAAAGGTAAGACAGGCAAGACAGCAAGTTACCATGGAGGATCAGCTGCAGCAACAAGAAAATCTGGAGAATGTCAAGGCGTTGCGTGACTATGCTATATCTACCATGGTGGGAAATCAGTCGAGCATTCGACGACCTCCAGTTGCAGCCAACAATTTTGAGATCAAGCCGGCAATCATCCAAATGATTCAGAACACTGTTCAGTTTGGGGGTATGCCGAACGATGATCCTAACAGTCATCTGGAGCGATTTCTGGAGATTTGCGACACTTTCAAGCAGAATGGGGTGTTCGATGATGCTATTTGGCTGCGAATATTTCCTTTTTCATTGAAAGGATAGAGCTAAGTTATGGTTGAATTCAATGCCACCGAATACTTTCACAACTTGAGAAGGACTAGGCTCAAGCTTTCCTTGCTAAGTATTTTCCACCAGGAAGAACAGCGAAGCTGAGAAATGATATCACTCAGTTTGGGCAATTTGAGACAGAGTCGTTGTATGATGCATGGGAAAAATACAAGGAGTCGATGAGGAAGTGCCCACACTACGGCTTACCTGATTGGCTTATCGTGCAGACATTCTATAATGGTCTTACACCACAAAACCGTAGCATGTTAGATGCAGCTGCTAGTGGTGCTTTAATGAGCAAGCCACCAGAGATTGCTCGTGATTAAATTGAAGAGATGTCCACAAACAGCTATCAGTGGGCAAACTAGAGAGCAGGTCCTGAGAAAAGTAGGAGGGCCAGCGACAGCTTTCGAAGTTGACAAGATCACATCACTTAAAGCACAAGTAGCTTCTTTGGCAAGCCAGATCAACAAATGGAATGTGAACTCTATCCAGTCAGCTACTTCAGGATGTGACATGTGTGGAGGACCGCACATCAATACAGAGTGCATGATGGGTAACGCTTTTGCAGGTGGTAGTAGTGCAGAGCAGGTACAGTACGTGCAGAACTTCAATAAGCCATACAACAATCCCTACTCGAACACTTACAACCCAGGCTGGAGAAATCACCCGAATTTTGCATGGAGCAATCAGCAGCAGAACAGCAATGCTAAGTCTATTCCGCCTGGTTTTCAGAATCAGGGAAATTATCAAGGGAATCAAGTGTCTAATCAGCAAGAGAGGAAACCAGCCTTGGAAGATATGTTGGTCAAATTTATAACTAAGATTGATTCCAAGATGGATAATCAAGACGCTGCAATGAAGAAGTTGGATGCAAAGATTGATCATGTATCACAGCAGAATCAGGCTGCCATCCAGAAACTCGAAGTACAGATTGGCCAGATAGCCAGAGAGATACATAGTAAAGTTTAAGGTACTCTACCCAACAACACTGAAGTCAATCCCAAAGAACAGTGTAAGGCAATTACTTTGAGGAGTGGGAAACAAGTCGATAACACAGTAGGAAGAGATCTCTCACAGTGCAAGATTGAAAAGACGGAAGCAGGAGTTGAGACGTCATCCGCTCCATCAAGTTCATCATGAAGATAAGAGTGATGAATCACTTCCGCCGGTCCAAGAAGTCAAGGCTTATGTGCCACCTGTACCTTTCCCTCAAAGGCTGCAGAAGCACAAAGATGAGAAAACATTTGCTAAGTTTCTTGAAATATTTAAGAAACTTCACATAAATATTCCTGTTGCAGAGGCTTTAGCTCAGATGCCAACGTATGTGAAGTTCTTGAAAGAGATTCTTTCAAAGAAAAGAAGACTTGAAGATCATGAAATTGTTGCCTTGACTGAAGAGTGCAGCGCCATTATTCAGAATAAGTTACCTCAGAAATTAAAAGATCCAGGGAGTTTTACTATTTCTTGCACTATAGGAAATTCTGAATTTGTTAAAGCACTATGTGATTTAGGCGCTAGCATTAATTTGATGCATTTTTCTGTTTTCAGGAAGCTAGGATTAGGCGAGGTGAAACCTACAAGTGTGACACTCCAGCTAGCATATTGTTCTGTTAAATATCCATATGGAGTAATTGAAGACGTGCTGGTCAAGGTTGACAAGTTCTATTTCCCGGTGGATTTCATCGTGCTTGAAATGGAGGAAGACGTGGATATTCCGCTTATTTTGGGGCGACCATTCCTAGCTACCGGAGGTGCATTAATAGATGTGCTGCAAGAGAAACTGACATTGCGAGTGGGTAGTGAAGAGGCGGTATTCAATGTTTTTAAGGCCATCAAATTTGCAACTACCGCGGACACATGCCTTCGAATTGATGCAGTCGACTCCTTAGTTAAAGAGGTTTTCCATAAAAGCAATCATGAAGAGCCATTGGAAGCTTGTTTGACTCATGGAGCTACAAAAGAAGCAGAAAATAACAGCATAGCTAAGTATGCATTTCGCCTTGATTCAGCAGCCCCTATGCCAGGTGGAGGCAAGAGATATTTTGAAGAGTTGGGCCAGGGGAAGCCTAAGATACCACCGTCAATCGAGAAGCCTCCTTAACTCGAGTTGAAGCAGTTACCAGAGCATTTGAGGTATGCTTATTTGGGGGAATCTAACTCCCTCCCAGTTATTATTTTAGCTACCTTAAATGAAGCAGAAGAAGAGAAGCTTTTGAGAGTGCTGCGACAGCACAAGACAGCATTAGGATGGACCATCTCGACATAAAGGGAATTAGCCCTACCATGTGCATGCACAAAATTCTGATGGAGGATAACTTCAAGCCTTCGATTGAACATCAACGCAGGTTGAACGCAATTATGAAAGAGGTAGTCCGAGCAGAGGTACTTAAATTGTTAGATGCAGGAATCATATACCCCATATCAGACAGTTCGTGGGTGAGTCCGGTGCAAGTAGTGCCGAAGAAAAAGGGAATCACAGTTGTAAAGAATGACAACAACGAATTAATTCCCACTATAACAGTTACAGGTTGGAGGGTCTGCATCGATTACAGGAAGCTAAACACTGCAACAAGAAAAGATCACTTCCCGCTTCCATTCATTGATCAAATGTTAGAAAGACTGGCAGGGCACGCGTATTATTGCTTCCTAGATGGCTACTCAGGGTGCAATCAGATACCTATTGCACCTGAAGATCAAGAGAAAACAACATTCACCTGCCCTTATGGGACGTTTGCCTATAGGAGGATGCCGTTTGGTTTATGTAATGTGTTGGGATTTATGCCCTAAAGCTTGTAATTGTAAATGGTTAAAGACAATAATAAGAATTATTCAGATTATCATTCAAGTTCATAAAATGTTTTATATTCAGTAATACATTCGTATTGTGCAAGAACATCCTATATTGCAAGATGTAATCTCATAATGAGTATATAATGGTCATATACATAGAGGATTCATTTTGAGACGTGCAATCTAAAGAGTCCGTAGAGAGCGAACAAAGCTGGGTACTTTGTTTGTGATTGATCTACTGCTGCGGTCCATTCTGTAAAGTACGGTGGTCTTATCCTAGACCGCTCATGTAGTTGACATTAGAATGGAGGCACCTTATATGATGAGATCATATAGGACTGGGCCACAATTTATATGAATCTCTCACTAAGATCCGTTAGTAGATGAAATTCATATATAATCGATAAACGATGGCTATTTATAGGTGATCTTAATCATGACTGTCTTATCGACTCCTTTAGGTTAGATCGTGGCTTTTGATTTACCATGAGTGAGATTGATGAGAATCTCGACCAATACCTCCATATCTTGGAGATACGGTTTGGCTTGTGGCTGGGAAGGTTTGAACACAATAGTGGAATCCACTCCTTCTTAATTGAAGTAGATGAGTAGTTCCCTTAAGGGTTGATTCGAGGCTTGAACGATTATGAGCGCTCTCCTTCTTTCGTGAGGAAGACAGGATTTAATTGTTCATTAGATAATCAATGGTACTTAAAGGAAAAGATATTTCTAGAGGGGTATAACGGACTTTATGACCCAGCTCTAGTTATGAACTATTTGTGGAGGATCACACTATATGCAATTAGCTATATCAATGAATGCTGAGACTTCAGATTGTATAAACACGTCTACAGTTCTGAGAATGCAGCCTCGGGTTTTTAGTGGAATAACTCCGAGGTTAATAATCATGAAATATTAATTAAAGAGTTTTAATTAATATTACTAAGTATTATTGGAGCTCAAAACTGTGGGTCCATTAGGTCCCCTTGCTAGCCCTTATGGTTGTTGGTAATGAGGGTCACGGTAGATTATTTGGATGGTCCAATTAATAGTGTTACAAAAGTAATGCGATTTAAATAAAAGAGAATAATTAAATAATGTGATTATTTAATTAATTAAATATTTAATAAAATAATAGAAATTAAGAATTATTAATTATTAATTCTATTTATTAAATATTAGGTCATGTGATTAAATAATGACTAGGACAAAAGAATTAAAATAATTAGATTATTTTAATAGTCCAAAAGGTCACAGGTTCAAGTCTTTAGGGAGACTAAAAATAAATAGGATTTAGAATCCTATTTTGACTTGGTCAAACTAAAACCCTAAAGGGACTACTATATAAGTATTATATAGTTAGGAAAAAACCTAACCTAACACATAAGTGAAAAAGAAAGAGAGTTCGGCCACCAAAGAGAGAAAAGAAAAAAAAGTTTTTTCTGACTCTTTCCTCTTTTGTAGGATTCGGCCGGCGTTCTTTTCACGTGACCTCCATCTCTTGCCGTGATGTGCCCACACACACTTTTTCAGATCGCGGGTCATAGTTCGGAAGATCTGTTGGTAGATCGAAGAATCAGAAAAAGAAAATCAAGAAAAAGGTATGTAGTTTCTAAAATCTTTTTCTGCGTATATACAGGAACTCGTTCCTGATTGAAAATGGTTTTCAATATAAGAAAAATTTTTGAAACCCAGTTCCGCATGTTATACGATAATCAAAATTTTTTTTTAAAACTCCTTTCAATTGGTATCAGAGCCTCTGATTCTAAGTTTTTGTATATACGCAAAAGAAAAAGAAAAACTACATATTTCTTGTTTATTTTATTTTTCTTTTTGATTCTTGATCTGTGATATATTATTGTGTAGGCAGAAATCTAGAATGTATGATTTGTTTTTATTGTTATATAATTTGATTGTATAATTTTAAAAGCGCAGTTGGTCGTTAATTATATGGTGAATGGGTTATAGAATGAATTTTTATTTTTTGGCCAATTGTTTATGGCAAAAGTTTTTTTTTGTATATTTTTTTTATTGTTATTCTTGTAATCGATCTACCCTACGAAGAGTCGAAGAAGCGAATGACGCGAAGAAGAAATGGAAAAAAAAAATAAAAAAAGATTGCACAGCCCCAAAGGCAGCAGTTGCGCGCTAGCGGCCGCGCACGCTCGCTCTCGAGCGCTGGCGGTCGCGCGCGCCCAGCGAGCGCACGCGGGCTGCTGTTGCATTTGCGCTGGAGCCGTTTTTCTTGTTTTTTGCGGACGATTTTTTGCTGATTTTTCTGGAAAAATATTGTTGAATATTTTCTAGAAAAAATGCAGAAAATTGGAGCAGAAAACCGTGGGCGAAACGACCCAAGAACGCGCGCGAAGGCCTTGCACACCTTACGTGCGTGCGGCTACGCTGCTGGCAGCCGCACTTTCCCACGCGTTAGGGTTGTTTAGGGTTTCGTCTTGACCTAGGGTGCAGTGTTAAGGTAACACGTGGACCTCTGGAAAAGATGTTAACTTTTGACAAAAATCAAGTTTGACTTGATTAGGAAAACGAACACAAGAAGAATTCAACTCGAAGAAGAACTCTTGAAGACCAAGAAATGCCTTGGGAATACAATTGTAATTAGAGTTGTTTAAGTTAGATAACCCATGTCACTCGGTCAATTACGTATGCTTTATTTATTTTCATGTGATGATAATATGGATGTTAAAGCATTGTCATACATATGAATGTCATCTAGATTAGGTGTGCCTACACATGCATAATAATATGTCATGCATAATTGTCATATTATATTGTTTTATTTTAATGAGATTAAAATAGGAAACAATTTCATAAATGGTAATTAAATAATGGATTTAGTTTTTAGGAGTAAAAACTTGGTAATATCCATTAATTAACTAATCAACAAATTAAAGAGTTTAATTAAAAAGATTAGTTAGGTTCTTATCATTAATTAAGATTAATTGGATTAATTAGTTAATTAAAAAAAACCAAATAATGAGATTAGTTTTTAGGAGTAAAAACTTGGTAAATCTCATTAATAACTAATCTATATTAAAGTGTTTAAGTGATTAGTTAGATTCTTTGTTTTAATTAAGATTAATTAGATTAATTACTTGATTAAAAAGAATCGAATAATGAGATTAGTTTTTATGAGTAAAAACTTGGTAAATCTCATTAATGACTAATCAACCAATTAAAGAGTATAATTAAATTGATTAGTTTTGTTCTTACACTAATTAAGATTAATTACTTAATTAAAAAAAAAACCAAATAATGAGATTATTTTTTAGGAGTAAAAACTTGGTAAGTCTCATTAATAACTAATCTATATATTAAAGTGTTTAATTAGATTAGTTAGGTCCATTTAATGTTAGATTTAATTTGATTAAACATTAATAACATAATTGGACCAAATAATGTGATTTAGTTTTAATAGTTAAAACTTGGTAATTTCACATTTAATTTCTAGTTTATTTAAATAGTTTATGTAAATTAGAAATTGAAATAATAAATTATATTTTAAGAGTTAAAATTGAATAATTTATTATAACTAGTAAACTTAGATTTTATATTAGCCGTAGAATCTAAGTAAAGACTAAAAACATAGAGTTTTAGAAACTCTTAGTTTAAAGAAAATCCTAAAGTACAAATAGTGAGTAGGAGAGGGATATATGACATTATATCACGCAGTCTCCATTGTTAGTTTAACACCGTGAGACTTGAGTGGCGCCTTGTGACGGCTTTGCTTTCGTCCTCATACGGAGGGTGTCCACAAGAGTCAATAGCAAGGTTGACTTCCTAACGGATAGGTTTTCGGAATGTATTTTGGAACTGACCTAGCCTACCTTGGCACTCTTAAGTTAAGTTCATGAATTCTGAAACGATGGGTCACGCTCATAAAGGACTTAATTAAGTTGTTAATTTATTGTCCTGACTAAATCAAAGTGGTGGTTGGATAATATAAGAATAAAGAGTTATTCTGGTGTATTATCCGATTGAGAATGTCTCGATCTAACATGCAAGGATTTGACCTAGCCTACCTAGGCACTTACTTATGGTATGTTGGATTATCGCGGCATAGTAACTAATTTTAGGGATTTTTTAGTTCATTAAAATATGCTCATGCATCATATTTAATTTTATGCCGAACTATAGCATTTGATATGAATGTATGAAATGAATGATATTAATTTAGATTTATATCTTTAAATATCAGCGTTATCTTCTGTATTATTATTTCCTCGCAAACGAAACATTAATCGGGATAACTTTATTAAGTTGAACAAACACGAACGCAATCATGGTCTGCAAAGACCTTAAATTTGTGCTTACGGAGGAATGTCCTCCAGAGCCTGTAACCAACACATGACCAATTACTAAGGGTAAGACCGACAAAGCAAATGTTGCTAAGCCATCTTATTTTGTTTTCAAGAAGACGAAGAGGTCTACTGTTAAAGTAAAGGCTAAGCCCAAAATAAAGAGCACTACGACTGACTAAGCAAAAGGGAAAATGTTTCCATTGCATAGAGGTTGATCATTGGAAAAGGAATTGTCTTCAATACCTCGAGGAGCTCTCCAATAAGAAGAAAGTGAAAAGTAAATCAGATTTACTTATCATTAAATTTTGTTTAGTGGAAGATGATTCTTCACCTTGAAAAGTGAACATATGTTCTGGTACGATAGAAAATAGTATGTTTTAAGGCCATTATTTCATACAACACTGCTTAATACTGAATTGTTTAAAGTTGAAAAATCTAAAACAAAGCGACAAAAGATTTCTCCAGTTGATGACACGTATCTGTGGCATCTAAGACTTGGACATATAAACCATGATAGGATAAACAGAATAGTAAAAGCGGATCTCTAAATTAGTTAGAGATCGGTACCTTACCTGTCTGTAAATCATGTCTGGAGGGTAAGATGACCAAGAGACCTTTTATAAGAAAAGGGATTAGAGCCACACAACCACTTGAGCTTATACATTCAGACGTCTGCGGACCAATAAATATTAGAGCTAGAGGTGGTTATGAGTATTATGTCACATTTATTGACGACTACTCTAGATACGCGTATGTTTACCTAATGCAACGTAAGTCAGAAACTTTTGAAAGGTTCAAAGAATTCCGAGCTGAAGTTGAAATCAATTAGGTAAAACAATCAAATCACTACGATCGGATCGTGGGGGCGAGTATCTCGACCAAGAGTTTGAAGACTACATGGTTGAGCATGGGATCGAATCCTAACTCACAACTCCAGCAACACCACAGCAGAATGGTGTTGCGGAGAGGAGAAATAGGACCTTGATGGAAATGGTGAGATCTATGATTAGTTTCTCATCATTACCATATTCCTTTTGGGGATATGCACTACAAACAACGACTTACATACTGAATGTAGTTCCATCCAAATCTGATCCTAAGACTTCCCTAGAGTTGTGGAATGGTCGTAAAGCTAGTTTACGACATTTTCGCATATGGGGATTTCCAGTACATGTACTGAAGAATAGGAGTGGAAAGCTGGAATCTCATTCACAAGTATGTTTATTTGTAGGATACCCTAAAGAAAACACGAGGTGGATTCTTTTATAATCCACAAGAAAACAAAGTGTTTGTATTAACAAACGCAACGTTTCTTGAGGAGGATTATATGAGTAATCATAAACCTCGTAGTAAGATTGTGTTAAAGGAGCTAGAACCTGGTATGACCAGTGCTCAGTCAACAAAAGTTATAGACGATGTTATTATTCCATAAACTATCTGATAGTCAGATAATTCCTAGTCAGGATACATTACCATCGAAACGTAGTGGAAGGGTTGTTCGACAACCTGATCGCTACTTAGGCATTGGAGAGGCACAGGGTGTCGTTTCTAATGATAGTGTGGATGATCCATTGACATTTAGACATGCAATGGAAGATTCTGACAAAGAGGAATGGCTTAAAGTCATGAATCTCGAGATGGAGTCCATGTACTCTAACTCAGTCTGGGAACTTATAGACTTACCAGATGGGATAAAACCCATAGGATACAAGTGGATCTACAAGCGGAAGAGAGGAGTAGACGGGAAGGTAGAGACCTTCAAGGCAAGGCTAGTGGCTAAGGGTTACACCAAAAGAAAGGCATCGATTATGATGAAACCTTCTCGCCAGTAGCTATGTTTAAGTCTATTCGGATACTTTTATCCATAGCTGCCTATTTCGATTACGAAATCTGGCGTATGGACGTCAAGACTACATTCTTGAATGGCAATCTAGATGAGAGCATCTATATGATGTAACTAGAGGGATTCGTACTCCAAAATCAAGAGCAAAAGGTTTGCAAACTGCAAAGGTCTATTTATGGACTTAAGCAGGCGTCTAGATCTTGGAATATTAGGTTTGATACTACGATCAAGACCTATGGTTTTGAGCAGAACGTTGATGAGCCTTGTGTATACAAATGCATCATTGACAAGAAAGTAGTTTCCCTAGTCCTTTACGTAGATGATATCTTACTAATTGGGAATGACGTAGGAAGATTGTCAAAGGTAAAGGGTTGGCTTGCTAACCAATGCCAAATGAAAGATTTGGGAGAGGCAAGTTATGTTCTTAGGAATCCAATTGATAAGGGATCGTAAGAACAAACTGTTAGCGTTGTCTCAAGCATCGTATATCGATAAGATACTTGTGCGATTCTCCATGCAGAACTCCAAGAAAGGTAGTTTACCTTTAAGACATGGAGTTCACTTATCTAAGGAATAGTGTCCTAAGACACCTCCAGAAATTGAGGATATGAGACGGATTCCCTATGCGTCTGCAGTAGGCAGTCTTATGTATGCTATGCTATGCACAAGACCCGACATCTGCTTTGCAGTGGGAGTAGCCAGTAGATATCAGTTCACCCTAGGATTGGATCATTGGGTTGCTGTTAAGCATATTCTCAAGTATCTTCGGAGAACGAGAAACTATATGCTTGTATATTCCCATCCAAATTTGATTCTATTGGGATATACAGATTCTAACTTTCAGTCAGACAAGGATTCAAGAAAATCCACGCCTGGGTCAGTATTCACCCTTGGTGGTGGAGCCATAATTTGGAGGAGTATCAAGCAATCTTGCATTGCTGATTCCACCATGGAAGCCGAGTATGTAGCAGCTTGTGAAGCAACTAAGGAGGCTGTTTGGCTCCGAAAGTTCTTGAGTGATCTGGAAGTTGTTTTAGATATGGATAGGCTCATGAAACTTTATTGTGATAATAGTGGAGCTGTGGCCAATTCCAAAGAAGAAAGAAGCCACAAAAGAGGGAAGCATATAAAGAGGAAATATCATCTCATCAGAGAGATAGTATAGCGAGTAGACGTGGTCATGACGAACATTTCGTTGTAAGATAACCTGGCTGATCCATTTACAAAGACCTTGACGGCTAAAGTGTTTGAAGGTCACCTAGAGGGTCTAGGATTACGAGACATGTCCCAACAACTTTAGTGCAAGTAGGAGATTGTTGGGATTTATGCCCTAAAGCTTGTAATTTTAAATGGTTAAAGACAATAATAAGAATTATTCAGATTATCATTCAAGTTCATAAAATGTTTTATATTCAGTAATACATTCGTATTATGCAAGGACATCCTAGATTGCAAGATGTAATCTCATAATGAGTATATGATGGTCATATACAGAGAGGATTCATTTTGAGACGTGCAATCTAAAGAGTCCGTAAAGAGCGAACAAAGCTGGGTACTTTGTTTGTGATTGATCTACTTCTGCGGTCCATTCTATAAAGTACGGTAGTCTTATCCTAGACCGCTCATGTAGTTGACATTAGAATGGAGGCACCTTATATGATGAGATCATATAGGACTGGGCTACGATTTATATGAATCTCTCACCAAGATCCGTTAGTAGATGAGATTCATATATAATCGATAAACGATGGTTATTTATAGGTGATCTTAATTCTGAGTGTCTTATCGACTCCTTTAGGTTAGATCGTGGCTTTTGATTTACCATGAGTGAGATTGATGAGAATCTCGACCAATACCTCCATATCTTGGAGCTACGGTTTGGCTTGTGGCTGGGAAGGTTTGAACACAATAGTAGAATCCACACCTTCTTAATTAAAGTAGATGAGTAGTTCCCTTAAGGGTTGATTCGGGGCTTGAACAATTATGAGCGCTCTCCTTCTTCCGTGAGGAAGATAGGATTTAATTGTTCATTAGAGAATCAATGGTACTTAAAGGAAAAGATATTTCTAGAGGGGTATAACGGACTTTATGACCCAGCTCTAGTTATGAACTATTTGTGGAGGATCACACTATATGCAATTAGCTATATCATTGGATGCTGAGACTTCAAATTGTATAAACACGTCTATAATTCTCAGAGTACAGCCTCGGGTTTTTAGTGGAATAACTCCGAGATTAATAATCGTGAAATATTAATTAAATAGTTTTAATTAATATTACTAAGTATTATTGGAGCTCAAAACTGTGGGTCCATTAGGTCCCCTTGCTAGCCCTTATGGTTGTTGGTAACGAGGGTCACGGTAGATTAATTGGATGGTTCAATTAATAGTGTTACGAAACTAATGCTTTTTAAATAAAAGAGAATAATTAAATAATGTGATTATTTAATTAATTAAATATTTAATAAAATAATAGAAATTAATAATTACGAATTATTAATTCTATTTATTAAATATGAGGTCATGTGATTAAATAATGACTAGGACAAAAGAATTAAAATAATTAGATTATTTTAATAGTCCAAAAGGTCACAGGTTCATGTCTTTAGGGAGACTAAAAATAAATAGGATTTAGAATCCTATTTTGACTTGGTCAAACTAAAACCCTAAAGGACTACTATATAAGTGTTATATAGTTAGGAAAAAACCTAACCTAACACAAAAGTGAAAAAGAAAGAGAGTTCGGCCACCAAAGAGAGAAAAGAAAAAAAAGTTTTTTCTGATTCTCCATTCTTTTGCAAGATTCGGCCGGCGTTCTTTTCATGTGACCTCCATCTCTTGCCGTGACGAGCCCACACACACGTTGTCAAACCGCGGGTCATAGCTCGGAAGATCTGGTGGTAGATCGAAGAATCAGAAAAAGAAAATCAAGAAAAAGGTATGTAGTTTCTAAAATCTTTTTCTGCGTATATACAGGAATTCGTTCCTGATTGAAAAAGGTTTTCAATATAAGAAAAATTTTTGAAACCCAGTTCCGCATGTTATATGATAATCAAATTTTTTTTTTTTAAAACTCCTATCATAATGCACCAGCGACCTTTCAGCGATGTATGATGGCTATTTTTTTATATGGTTGAGCAGATCATAGAGATCTTCATGGATGACTTTTCTGTGTTTGGTTCGTCTTTTGATGCATGTTTGGCCAATTTGGCCTTAGTGCTTAAAAGATGTGAAGAGACGAATTTGGTGCTCAATTGGGAAAAATGTCACTTTATGGTGAAGGAGGGCATTGTCTTGGGTCACAGAATTTCAGTCAGCTGGCATTGAGGTGGATAGGGCGAAGATTGAAGTTATTGAGAAGTTACCACCACCTACATCTGTGAGGGGAGTTCGGAGGTTTCTGGGCCACGCTGGTTTCTATCGCCCGTTCATCAAAGATTTCTCCAAGATCATCAAGCCTTTATGCAACATTTTATCTAAAGAGGTAGCATTTGAGTTTAATGAGGAATGTCATATTGCATTCCAGCGGCTGAAGAAGGAAGCTCACTTCTGCACCGATCATCACAGCGCCTAATTGGGATCTACCATTCGAGTTAATGTGTGATGCAAGTGACTATGCTGTGGGAGTAGTGTTGGGCCAGAGAATTGAAAAACGCCTTCATGTTATCTATTATGCGAGCCGTACCTTGACAGATGCTCAAATCAACTACGCCACCACAGAGAAGGAGCTGCTAACCACTGTGTTTGCCTTCGAGAAATTCTGGTCATATTTGGTTGGGGCCAAAGTGATTGTGTATACTGATCACTCAGCGATCAAATATCTCATGTCGAAGAAAGATGCCAAACCGAGACTCATTCGATGGGTTTTGTTACTTCAAGAATTCGACCTGGAGATCAAGGACCAGAAGGGAACAGAAAATCTCGTGGCAGACCATTTATCTCGCCTAGAATGCGACTGTAATAAAGAGAAGGTAAGTATTCCCATTGATAATTTGTTTCCTGATAAACAACTCTTTGTTTTAGAGGCTTTAATAACCCCTTGGTATGCTGATTTTGTGAACTACTTGGTGAGCGAGATCATTCCCCCCGATTTGACCTACCATTCAGCGGAGGAAGTTCTTCGCCGACGTGAAGTACTACATGTGGGAGGAACCATACTTGTTCAAGTATTGTTTTGATGGTATAATCAGGAAATGTGTACCAAAAATGGAAATCAGAGATATTCTCCTGCATTGCCACAGTTTGGAGTGCAGAGGGCACTTCAGTGCTTCGAAGACGGCCGCGAAAGTTCTTCAGTCGGGCTTCTATAGGCCATCAATATTTCAGGACGCTCGGCGCTTTGTTGACTCATGTGACAGGTGTCAGAGGACAAGCAATATCAGCCGCCGTAACCAAATGCCTCTAAACTCCATCTTAGAGGTCGAGCTGTTTGACTTATGGGGGGTTGATTTCATGGGACCATTCCTCATGTCTTTCAACAACCAGTACATTCTGGTCGCGGTTGATTATGTCTCTCCGACAAATAATGCGAAGGTAGTGCTGAATTTTTTCAAGAAAAATATTTTTTGCAGGTTCGGAACACCGCGGGCAGTCATCAGTGATGGCGGTTCGCACTTTCTGCAACCGGTAATTTGAAGCGCTACTCAAAAGGTATGGAGTTACTTACCCCATCACCATACCGTACCACCCTCAGACAAGTGGGCAGGTGGAAATATCAAATAAGGAAATCAAGCAGATCCTGGAGAAAACGGTGAATAGTTCCAGAAAAGACTGGTCAGTCTGGCTAGACGATGCATTATGGGCCTATCGGACAGCTTTCAAAACTCCTATTGGGATGTCTCCCTATTGGGAAATCATGTCATCTCCTGGTAGAACTCCAACACAAGGCATATTGGGCAGTCAAGGCGCTTAATTTTGATATGCAACTGGCAGGTGAGAAGCGTCTATTGCAGCTGAACGAGTTAGAGGAGTTCAGGTTAGATGCTTATTAGAATGCCCGAATCTATAAAGAGCACACCAAGAGATGGCATGACAAGCATTGTAACACCCCCTGACCCAAATCCGCTCGGACCGAATCAGGGAGCGCTACTATGTACTAAAAACTAACTTTTACTGTAGATAAACATATTTTATCTTTATATGAAAAACATTTGAACATGGTCCAAAGAATTTTCGAAAATCTTGCCAGAGTTTCCTCTGTTTCTCTGACTTTCCAAAACCTGTTTATAGATAAAATTTATAAAATCAACGTCCAAATTCTCAAATCAATTTTGCGCACCCTTCCAAATATAGTGCGACTTACCAACTAATTTATCACAATATAATTTATAAAGATTCACATAACATAAACATATCATAAAATATTTACATAGCGGAAGCTCGTTACATATTTACAAACAGTTTCTGTATATGCATATAGTATCAAAATATATAAACTTAATACAAACAAACTACCAAAATATTTTCTCCAATCCAATGTCAACATCTTTTATTTCTTTCCGAATAATCGAATTCAATTGCAATACATATACATCTATTTACAAAGTCCACCACATCCCTCTTCATACCTGACCACCAATATTGAGTTCTCAGATCTCTATACATTTTCGTGCTACCAGGGTGCATCGAATATGTCACTACTGTGTGCCTCTGTCAGAATTGCCCTTCTCAACTCCTCATTGTCTGAAATGCAGATTCTGTTTTTGAAGCACAAAGTACCATCATCCCTGATTGCAAACTCAATATCTTTTCTCTCTTGGACTTGTCCACGAATAGTCACAAGTTTCTCATCCTGTTGCTGCTTTTCCTGTATCTGCTGGATCAGATTCGGCTTGAGTGTCAGTTCAGCTAAAATAGCATCATCTGAGGTGAATTTCAAATGAGCATTCATAGCTTTCAATGCAACTATAGACTTCCTACTCAAAGCATCAGCAACAACATTCGCCTTTCCTGGATGGTAATCAATAATACAATCATAATCTTTAATTAATTCCATCCATCTTCTCTGTCTTAAGTTGAGTTCCTTCTGGGTGGGCAAATACTTAAGACTCTTATGATCCGTATAAATATAGCATTTCTCTCCATAAAGATAATGCCTCCATATTCTCAAAGTAAACACTATGGCTGCAAGTTCCAGATCATGTGTTGGATAATTCTATTCATGAGTCTTCAACTGTCTGGAAGCATAGGCAACCACTTTTCCTTCCTGCATTAACACACAACCTAAGCCATTGTGTGAAGCATCACTATAAATCACATAGTCTTTACCGGATACTGGCTGTACCAGAATTGGTGCTTCAACCAACATCGCTTTCAATTTCTCAAAAGCTATCTGGCATTTCTCATTCCACTCAAATTTGACATTCTTGTGCAGTAATTTAGTCAAAGGAGTGGCAATGGATGAAAATCCTTTTACAAAGCCTCTATAATATCCGGCTAAGCCTAGAAAACTTCTGATCTCAGTAACATTCTTAGGAGGTTTCCATTCCATCACTGCTTCAATCTTTTTGGGATCGGCTGTAATACCCTTAACTGATACTACATGTCCCAGAAAAGCAATTTCGTTTAGCCAGAATTCACATTTACTAAACTTGGCATATAACTTCTTTTCCCTCAGAGTCTGTAACACTATTCGAAGATGTCGATCATGTTCTTCCGGACTCTGAGAATATATCAGAATATCATCTATGAATACCACCACAAATTGATCCAGATACGGACGAAAAGTACGATTCATCAAATCCATAAAGGCTGCTGGTGCATTAGTCAACCCAAATGGCATTACGACGAATTCATAATGTCCATATCGTGTTCGGAAAGCTGTTTTCTGAACATCAGAATCTTTCACCCTTAACTGATGATATCCGATCTCAAATCAATTTTCGAGAAGACACTGGCTCCTCTCAACTGATCAAACAAATCATCAATTCTAGGCAACGGGTATTTATTCTTAATGGTAAGCTTATTCAGTTGCCTGTAATCAATACACAATCTCATCGACCCATCTTTCTTCTTCACAAACAATACTGGTGCTCCCCATGGGGATACACTAGGTCGAATGAATCCCTTTTCTAACAATTCTTGTAATTGTATTTTCAATTCTTTCAATTCTGCAGGTGCCATCTTGTACGGAGGAATCGATACTGGAATGGTACCTGGTATCACATCAATCACAAATTCCACCTCTCTCTCCGGTGGTAATTCAGGGAGTTCTTCTGGAAACACATCCTAAAAATCACATACAGTGGGTATATTTTGCAAACTAGATTCAACCCTCTGTAAATCAACCACATGTGCTAGATATGCTTCACAACCTTTTCTTATCAATGTCTGAGCAGTAGTGGCTGAAATAACATTAGAGAGATAATCCCTCCTATCACCCACCATTATCACCTCTGTACCATCTGCTAATTTAAGCATTACTCGCTTCAAAATACAATCAATTATAACCTGGTGTCTGGTTAACCAATCCATGCCCAATATTACAGCGAACTCATGAAATGGTAATTCCATCAAATCACCCAGAAATTCATACCCCTGAATTCCGATAGGACAATTTCTACATACCCGGTTTACAATCATACTGTGCCCTAAAGGATTACTCACCACCATCTCATAATCAGTAGATTCAGTTTTCAAATTTCTATTTCTCAACATGGCATCACAGATATATGAATGTGTAGATCCTGGATCTATCAATGCAATAGCAGTAATATCAAAAATAGAAATCGTACCAGTGATCACATCTGGTGCATCCCTATTTTCTTGAGCCCTAACCACATAGGCTCTACCTGGGGCACGACTATCCTGCCTTCCCGAAGACTCTACTACTCCTCTATACCTGCTCCTCTTTTTGAACCCTTTCAACACTAAGGGCTGCTGATACTAATCTAGGAAAATCAATCATCTCAAAAACTGCAACCTGAAGACGTATGTAATCATTCAATCCGTCTTCAAATCTCCTACACTTATTCTCCTCCGTCGTCACCATCTCAGTCGCATACTTACTTAATTTTATAAATTCTCGCTCATATTCGGTGACTGTCATCTGTATCTGTTTTAAGTTCATGAATTCTCTTTTCATATTCTCTATATAGATACGGCTAACATACTTCCTCCGGAACTCTTTCTGGAATAACTCCCAAGTCCGTTCCTCCGGTCGTACTGTCTGTACAATGGAGGTCCACCACTGATAAGCGTCCTCCTGCAATAGAGAAACCGCACACTCCAGACTCTCCTCTGGTGTGCAATGTAACTGCTCTAAGATCCGCCCAGTCCGCTTAATCCAATGTTCGGCAGCAGATGCAATCTTTCCCTCTCTTCTGCTAAGAAATCTGTCGGTCTGTAGTTTGGCCAACCCTTTCTCCTACTTGCCTCGTTTGGCACTACTCTGGAACCACTTGAAAATGATGCCATATCCTACAAATTAATTGGCTGCCCTGCCTCTCTGGTCCGCAACCCCTGGGCTCACTGAATCTCCTCCATCTCCTCCAGCTACACTGGCAGTACTATTAATCTAATGGTGTCCATTACTTTTTATATATATTCAAAATTAGGAATGTTAGAAGCATATTGTGCGGAGAGAGTTTGAGGTGGGGCAGAAAGTTCTTCTTTTCAACTCTCGCCTGCGGCTCTTTTCAGGAAAGTTGAAGTCACTGATGGTCCGGGAAATTTGAGATCCTGAAAGTGTACCCGTATGGGACTGTGGATATCAAGAACATAAGTGGAGAATCGTTCAAAGTCAATGGGCAACGACTGAAGCTATATATAGAGGGAGCTACCCTGCCACCCAAAACCTCGGTGGCATTGCTCAACTGCACGTGATAGGGCATACAGTCGAGCTATGACTATAAACAAGCGCTTCTTGGGAGGCAACCCAAGTTCTTCCAAATTTATTTCTTTTAAATTTGGTTTATGTCTTTTGATTGGTTTGTTTTTCGTTTGAGTTTTGATGTTTAAGCGTTATAAATAGTATTTTTGATGTTTATTTGTTTTACACAGGTATAACAATGAGAAGTGGAGAAAAGTCTAGGCATGAAGGCTGAAAAATAGAGACTGCAAGTCGCGAGCAACTCGCGACCAAACTTGCGTGTGTGTCTCGGGAAATGTCTGGGTTTTTGCCTTCAGTGACTTCCCTCGCGACTTGCCAAGTCAGTGGGTAAGTCGCGACAAACCTTAAACGGTTAATGAAACGGTACGTTTTATGTCAAACCCAGGGAAATTGGCCTTCGTGACTTGAGTCGCAACTTGCCAAGTTGCGACATAAGTCGCGAACGTGTTTAAATAGTGAACCCCGAGCTTAGGTGCCGCACAAGGTAATATCTCAAACTTTTGCACTTTGAAAAAATTCTCTCAAATCCTCTCTAGGCCGTTTCACCTTCCTCTACTTCCTCTTGGTTTTTCATGCACAAAGTATGTATCTCTCACTCTCCAAACCTTTCTAGTTTATTTGTAGATGAATTAAGGGTGGTTTTGGACCTGTTGGAAGTGTTGTGCATTGAGGTTGAATCCAAAATGTAGTTTGGGGGAAGTTTGGTGGCCTATGATGAATATTGAAGTGTTTGGATGGTGATTGTGTGCTATAAATGTGTTATGTGTTGTTTGATTTTTGTGGTTCTTTTATTTTTGTTGTGTTATGTTGGTGTTATGTGTTCATGTTGTTTTTATTCATTAGTTGATTTGATGTGTTTCGATGGTTGTTGATAACGTGTTTTCATGTGTTTTTGATACATATATTGGCTGGAAACCTAGAATTTCCTGATATGCTTTGCGTTTGGAAAACATAGGTATAACAACGCCACGTACGTTTCGATGTGAGTAGTTTTGATTTTGTTTTTTTTTTTATTTTGTTTGTTTTAGGATTATCCAATGTCACAGCAGGGTGCATCATCATGGGCGGGTAGTCAGCGGAGTCACAAACGACCGCTCCGAGTCAATCCCGACTTTAAAGAACACAAGCGCATGTTCCATAAACGAGTGTTATATTTGGAGCACGGTATCGATGTTCCATCCATGGAAGGGACAGTGATACCAGCTGTGATAGCAGATAGACAGTGGGAACGCTATGTGCAGCATCCCAATGAGGCCAGCGAAAAGTTAGTGAAGGAGTTTTATGCCTCCATAATCCCTAAAGATTTCTTCGCATACGGGACGGTACTGGTACAGGGGATTCCAGTGACACTAACTCCGGAGATAGTGAACAATTTTTTCCACTTGTAGAATTTTCCTGAACAAGTAGGCGGTTGGGTTAACCATGAATTTTTCTAGCCACATAACTGGGACTTGGCGGGATTATTGCGAGCAGATGAAGCTTACCATCGATGGGTGTTTCAGGATCAGGAGTTGCTTCACTTTGAGCTCAAGGCTGATATGTCGTGGTGGTACATCTTCTGCTGTCATTCCATCCTACCAAAATTACATCGGACTACACTTACTTTGCTGGTGGCCAAGACTCTATTCAGCATTCAGCGGGGGTTGCCATTGGACATTGGGCAAATTATCATCAGTGAAATTCACTACTCAGCAACTCTGACCAAAGGAGTCCTTCCTTTTCCCTGCTTGATCACACGTTTCTGTGAGATGGCAGGAATTAATGTGAGTGCTGTAGGAGGTCAAATGCACGCTCTGTAGGTCCCTCTTGGCCGCCATACTTACAATCGATTGGTCAAGGCGAGGACTGTGCTTCCAGACGCCCAGGGATCTGATGAGGAGAGGGAGCATGAGCAGGGTCTAGGCCAACAGGGGGCCGCACCTATGGATGACGAGTAGCACCCAGCCCCACCTGCGCAAGACGATCGCCTCTTGACAGCCATAGCAGCGATGCAAGCATCCTTCGAAGGGTGGTTGGACCTTATGGAGGCCAGGATTAGCTCTCATTTGGACGTCATGGAAGACAACATGATAGGTTTGGGACTCCGGATGACTACCATGGGGAACAAAATCGACAGAATCGAAACCATCGCTATTCAGCAGTTCTCTCTCAAGCGCTCCAGAATGCCACCGCCGCCGTCCGGCCGATAGGACATTAGGTTTGTTATCATTTTTTTCCTCATTTATCGTTTTATTCTGTATTGTTTATCTCGTGTGTTGTTTTGTTTGGACTTGAGTTATATGGTGTTCCACTTCTAAGCTAATGTCAACATTGGGGACAATGTTGATCTTAAGTTTGGGGGTGGTTTTGTTTGGTTGATGTGTTTTGTGTTTTTGTTTTTATTTTGTTTGGTTGTTGTGTTTGTGTGTCTTTTGATGTATGTTTGAGTTTAAGTAAAAAAAAAAAAAAAAAAAACCTTGAACATCGTTGAACCTTATTGTTGCAGGGCATATACTTTCAGTTAGGAATCTATTGCTAGTTTCCGCAAGAAAAATTAAAATGTTAGGTACAACTCAGGACTTTTTGACTTCTTTGCACCGTGTCTTGTTGCATTCTATGTGTCGTTTTCGAACTAGGATTAATAGTGGAGACTACCTGGTAAGCGATTTAAGCCATTAACGTCTTGTCTGAGCGCAGGTTTTCTTGTTCTAATATGATACACTCTTCTTGATCTATTTGTCATATGTAGATTGATCTCTATAGGTTTTTCTTTAGATACGACTGAACTTATTTATATGAATATCACTCGCGTGCATTGCTGTCGATGTGGTTGATTCTTGTGAAAGGATGTAGGCTATGTGTGTTATTAACCAGTAAAAAGGCCTTTTCCCTACCATGTTGCATGCCCCTATTAGCCCCTTTGAAACCAAACACGCAAACCATTTCTAAAGTCACCAATACGAAAACATATCCAAGCCTGATTGATAAAAAGCCTTACCCGTTGAGCTTGGGATCGACTAGAGATGTGTCATTGATAAAAAAGGAGTCTTTTTGAAAAAAATGTGGATGGGGAAAATAAAAGGGGTTACCATAAATAAGTTAAAAAAAGAAAAGAAAATAAAATAAAATAGAAGAAAATATTTGTTTAGACTGTTGTGAAGAGAAGAAAGAAAAAGCAGTAGAAAAAGAAAAATAGGGTTCATATAGACAATTGATGGGTGTAAAAAACTTGAAGAAGATTGAGTAAGTTAAGAAATCTCTATAATAATGATTCTAAGCTCTTGTTTGAACCCAAAAATTCCGTTCTTTCCGTAACCCTCACCCTTGGCCCCATTACAACCGATTAAAAGACCTCCTGATTGCTTGATGATTCCAATCCGATAGTTATGCATGCGAAGTGAATTATGTGGTTCTTAGTATCTGAATCTGTTCATGAGATCTTTTGCTTAATCTGAGCGTCATTCTACTACTTGGATTCTATGTGAATTTCATTTTGAATATTTTTTATGCTTAAACTCCAATTCGCATATGTTGTTAAGAGTGTTGCCTAGGCTCTGAGCGACTTGAGTGAAATTACTTGAGAGGTTAGGGTCGAGGCGAATTACATCCTGGTAGCTGGTTAAATGTTTGCTTTCGTTTAAGGCTCATAGAATGTTACTTGTGCGTGGCATGTAGTATAAAATTTCATGAATGGATGCTTTCAAATTAGTTCTATTACGGGTGTGAATAACTGTTTTTGACATGGGCATATGTTTAGCATGATTTTGTTTCTTTGATGTTCAAGCTGTGTGTTTGTGGGTATCGCCGCAGGTAAATCCTCACGAGACTACAACTCGTCCACTAGGGACACCTAAGGGTTTAAAGGCTTGTGGCATATGCTAAGTGCCATCGTGTTACCTATGAAAGTGGTTTAGGTTAGTTAGCTAGTGTAGATTTGCGAACCCTCTGTGTTTGTGTTAATGTTTTCCTGTTTTGAATTTCATGTGTTGGTCGTTTTGCTTTCTCTTCTGCCATCTTTGCTCGAGGACGAGCAAAAGCCAAGTTTTGGGGTGTTTGTTGGCACCATTTCTTGTCGGAAATGGAACCTCATTCCTCTGTGCTTTTGTCCAGTTTAGAACAATTATGGGAGACATTTGATGGTTTTATTGAGTGTGCCAGTTTGATAGGTTCCGTTCGTGATTTCAGTTGATCTCAGCCAAAAACGTGTATTGAACGTCTATTTGATGCTTGCAGCAGTTCGAAGACTACGTTCCGGCTCTTCAGAGAAGACTTGCGAGTTGGGGCCGCGACTTGCTCACGACCTTGCCAACTCGCGAGGTCAAAAATCCAGCAAACAGACCGAGACACACGCGACTTGACTCGCGACTTGGTCAAGTCGCAATAACCATCAAAGCAGCCAGAGACCGAGACACACACGACTTGACTCATGACTTACTCGGGAGTTGGTCAAGTCGCGATGACCATCAAAGCAGCCAGAGACCGAGGCATACACGACTTGACTCGCGACTTACTCGCGAGCTGGTCAAGTCGCGAAGGCAAAATTCCAGACAAGGCTGAGGCACACGCAAGTTGACTCGCGACTTGGCCCGCGAGTTACCAAGTCGTGAGTGACAGAGTAAATTGTAACCCTAGCTGTCAGTATAAAAGGAAACGGGATTTTTAGAAGAAGGGGATAGAGAATTATCAGAGAAACAGAAGGGAGAGAGAAAGAAGGAGGAAGAAGAAAAGAGAGGAAGGCCTAGGAGACTAGCCATCGGATCGACTCATTGGACGACTTCAATCACTCACAGGATTTGGATTTGCAAATGAAAAAACTCAATCAAATCGGGTTCAGACGAGAGTCCAGCCGTTTAGAGTTTTTCTATCACAATCTTTTCCTTAGTCTTTTGTTATTGATGTTACTCTTGATAAAACTTAATATGTATTCTTATTTCCTAGTTATGAACTAATTCCCTATACTAGGGATGATAATGGATCTTACTATGAATTATGATTGAGATTAATACATGCTTGGGTGAATTAAGTTATTTAATTGAGTGTTGATTTAATGCTGTATTGATTGTGTATTGCTTGATCACCAATATTTAATATCTTGTTGTTATGGGTTAATTACCAAGAGAAAACGCTCACAACATGTTCAATAAATCAATACCATAACTTAGGAACCAAATATAGATATATTGGTGTGAGACATGTGATTAAATATGTTTCCGTGTTCATTGCATTCTCATATAGTTAACAGTCATCGAGAGATAGGGTGTTAGTATATGTTGAATAGGTTCGATTTACCTTGAGAGAGGACTTCGGATAAATATATAACATGATCATCAATTGTTGACTTGACATCCATGCATAGTTATCTTACATCATAAGGATTACTCATCACAAACCTTGAAATAGTATTTTAGATAGCATTAGGCGTGGTTATTGTCAGTATTCAATTATCAATCGTCCTCGTGGGAACGATAATCAGAATTCACCATTCTATATTACTTGCGCCGACCCCGTATACTTGCGGGTACACAAAAGGCATAACAAACAACACTAAAGAAACTCTTCAATGATAAAAATAAAAAGAAATAAAGGCATCCTTCAAAATTGAGAAAAATAGTGAATAAATAAATACTAAGTCAAGTCTCTCAAAACAAAGAGATCAAAAGTATAAAAGAAAAAAAAAATCAAAATCTCAGTGTGAAAGCTTGGATGACAAGAAAAGAAGTAGACAAGAGTTATGTATGTATTTTCTAAATTTTTAAATCTTCCAATGTGATTCTAGGTTCTTTGAATTCCATTCCCTTCATTGTTAGCCATGACCTTTGGCCCCATTACAACCTTTAGAAAAGTCCTATCGATCTTACAGTAATTCTAATTAACTTGCATGAGTAAGCATTGTGATTATTCTATTCATAGTTTCTGAATTCATTATGAAATATCTAAGCGTTTTTCTATTTTATTATATATATGCGATGTAATTTTTGAATTTCTTGTGCATAATTTCCCTTCGCATATATTGATCAAAAGTGTTCGCCTAGGATTTGAGGGATATTGAGATATTACCCGGTGAGAATTACGGTCAAGGCGAATTCCATCTTAGATTTCATGGCACATTTGTTTTTGACATTTAGTGATTAAGTGTGGATGTGAATAAATTGTGAGGTATGAACAACGTCGATATATTATTAACATCTGAAAATTGAATTGAACATGTGTTGTTGTTTCTTGATAAATTTCATATTGCCATCTTTTCGCATTGTTACATAATAGGGAACGTTTGTGGGTATCGTTGCTAGTAAACCCTCAGGAGACTATACTTCTCCTACTAGGGACATCTAGTGGTTTAAAGACTTGTGGCACATGCTAAGTGTCATCGTGTTCCCTACATAAGTGGTCTAGGTTAATTTTTATTATGTTTCCGTTTTACTCGAGGACTAGCAAAAAATAGGTTTGGTGGTATTTGATCACACTATTTTTGTACATGTTACAGGCCCTTATTTCCTATAATTTATGCGATGTTTTCGAGTGAAATTAGTTGTTAACGTGTGTTGTGAGAACTTTGTAGACTATTATACCTAATTAAGGAATTAAGCCTAGTGGAAGAGTTTTAGAGCTAATAAGTATCAAAATTGGAGAATTGGAAGATTTGTGGTGCCGAGTTGTCATGTTTCGAGGGTCGCCAAATATTTCACAAGCTGAATTGGGCCACGAGCAACATATTTCTAGAAAGCTATAGATGTCTACTTTCCAATGAATTTTAAGGTTCGTGATTCAGAGTTTTCTATAGGACGTTATGCCCATTTTCGTAACAGTGTGCAATCAGCCCGCGAACCGCGACCGAGATTTGCAACCGCAACCAATGGTAGCAGTTAAAACAAGTTCAGCAAGTGTAAACTGCAACCAACATGTACGACCGCAGCCCCTGGTTGCATATTTCATCAGTGTTCGACTCAAATTCGTACTCAACTCGTTTTCAACCTATAAATCCATCTCTTTTCATAAAGACGAAGAAAAACGGAAAAGGGGGGCTCCCAAGCCACCAAAGGGGACCATTCCCCCACCAAATCTCCTTCCCTACCATATACAAATTCTTCCATCCATCATAGATCAAGAAACAATCAAGGAGAAGAAGAACAAGAAGATTGAGAAGCTTTTGGATGATTACCATGAGTTCTTTATTTCTTAATTCTCTTTTTATTGTTTATTTTTCCATGATGTGTAACTAATCCATAATTAGGGAATCGATGTGAAGAACATTAATTTGCTCATGTTAAAGACTACTATTTTTATTCTGTTCATGGTTTTGTTGTATTCATGATTTAATTGTTTATTGTTTATATTTCTATTGTTCATGAACTAGGATAATCGTTGTTACATGCTAATTCTGAGCTTCATTAGAATATAGATAATAATTACTTGAGATTCTGAGAACTGGGATAATTGTTGTTACGTGCCAGTTTAAGGTTATATAACTTCTAAATGGGATAATCATTGTTATGTGTTATATGGTTGTTATATATCTCTAATGAATAATTGATGCATGATTTGTTTGTTTATCATAAAATTGTGTGTTGATTCTTAAAGCTCTTAGATCTTAATGGGTTCCTTGTGTTAATTGCTGAATTCATGACCTAACGGTAGCGGTGATTAACAACTTAGGAATACTTGATTAAATAATCTGAAAGGTGATGACCATATATGAATTCAGAACGAATCCTGAACCTGAATAGATACTTTCATAATATAGTTGATGCTGTTAGAATTATGCTCAATAACAAGAGTGTAATAGTGTAATTGACAATCTTTTTATATGAATAAAGTGATTTCTGATATAACGAATATTATAGCAATTATATTAACTGTCAAAAGTAAATAATCATAAGGTCAAGAGACTATGAGAAACAAAAGAATTGTTCGTACATCTGGATATGTATGAGGTAGACACAATTTTTTAGTTAGTCTCAAGTACGCATTCACAACTTAAGATATAAGGTTGGGCGCCTTTATCTTGTTAAAGTTGTAGATTCTTTTGTTAGCATTTGATCGGGATCAAATGTGATATGATGAGTCTAAAATCATCAAAGTGTATTTGGACAAAAGAATCTAGTGCACTGGGTGCATTGAATAGGATCACTGTAGAAAACTTTATCCCCAACCGTCAGTGGATAAAAGTATTCAACTGAGACAACCAGAGAGTTTTTCTGAATCCTGAGATAAATGATGGACTTATGGTTGCACGCGTTATCATTTGAGCTGTCAATGAGTACGATTATATCACATAGTCTATCATCGATGGTTTGGTGGTATTCACGTGTATATCGATAGAGGACATCATTTATAGAAATGGACATTATGACTGCATTTAACAAAATGTTAGTAGAATACCATCATATGGATGTTTTGAGATATTGGATATTTAAATCTTTACGTAAAGTTTTCAATAGTGGTTATTGCAACATGACTTCTGGACAAGGTCAAAATATCCAAGTTAAAAAATATGGTCATATGAGTAAATATGGTAACTTGAAGAGCCATAGATGGTCTATGAACTCTTGGCGATTACTGGTATTTTTGCACGAGGATAAATTTTCTCCATTTAGTTGTCTAGGGTACAAATTAGTATGCTCACTTATTCTATTTTTATTTAAGAGTTCAATTTTAGTTCTTTAATGGAATGAACTAAAATTAATGGATCGGACCTAAGTGAATTATTTGTTGATTGTGATTAGGTTGTGTCTATTGGAGCTTAAATTTAGATAGCCCACCAAGATCCCCAATCCACACGAACTTGAATGGATCACTAGTTATATACTACCGGATCATTTATTTGATCCATCTTACAGAATTGTTTTTGGAATTTTTTCCAAAAGTTTTGAAAGGTGCGTTCTTGTGTTCGATCAAGACACTGCGGTAACTCGTCAAAATACCTGGGATGGGCGGCCAAGGGTGTGTGATCCCATGGGCGTCCCTAAGGAATGTTTTTAACATCCCGTAAATATATTGATAATATAATTAGCACATTTATTTAAATGGGGCTATCAAATTATATTAAATATATTTATTTAAAGGCATGTGAATTTGTTTCTTTTTGTAAAAATGGGTCTAGTTCATATGTGGACTTTTTGTAGAGGTCCAATGAGATTAATAAAATGGAAAAACAAAATTTGGCCCATGCCAAAAGGGGTGGGCGGAAATGGCTAGATAAATTAGCCAATTATTTTGTTTTATATTATTATTTAATTATTTTGTTTTGGCTAGATAGAAGTCAAATTACTTTTCTACTTAGGAATTGGATTCCTAGTGTCATGCTATTTGGTAATAATATGATAAGTATCAAAAACCTTATTTGATGGGGAGATAAATAAAAAGAATTATTTATCAAATCAAATTAGGAAGTTTTTGATATTGATCAAAATTCTAAAGTTGACTATTAGTCACTTTTAGGAAGTTTTGATAAGTCGTCAATTCTCAATTATCCTTTAAGAAAATTATTGGATAATATATTCAAGAGATGTGATAGGATTGAACTCTTGGATTGATGGTTTTTGGGTGAAACACAAATCCTCCTTAAGGGAGGATTCGGCCACCCTATATATACCACCATGGAGGGTTCGGCCAACATAAGTTCCAGAGGGGGCAAGTTTGAGTTTTTGTGAACTTTGAGAAGTCAAGAAAAAACTCACCATCTCTAGAAAAAAAGTGTGAGAATTCGCCCGAGAGAAAAGAGATAAAGAACAATGTGCTCTTTGTTTTCTCAGGAGGGTTTTGAGTGACTAACTGAAAAAGAAAAGTTTTTTGTTTCTCATCCTCAGGTATACAATTCAAAGAAAGGGAACCCACACTCCAAGGTGATCCACATTCGTGAAGGATTGGAAGATCTTGCGGTTCATAATCGATGCAACATCAAGCCTCACGTAATTCAAAAGGTATGCTACCTTTTGTTTTATATTTAATTAACTATGGGTTAAGATCTCCTTTGGAAAATTTTTAAAACGTACCAATGCAAACATATTTATTTTTTGCGCCTTCCGCTGCGCCGTACTCACCATTTTTCCTACAGATGCATGAGTGGATATGTTTGAATCATCGATCACCTATTTTCTCTTCCCATTCTTTCACAACTCAAACTTTTTTTCTCAATTTTTAATTTAATTTATAATTACTTTTTAAGACTTCCAATCAACTTCAAAGACTTTTAATTTTAAGTTTTAATTAAATAAGAATTAGAGTAGTAATTAAATTATCAATCTCTGTGGGAATGATCCTTGTACTTGTTGAAGCTATACTAACATATTGATTCGTGCACTTGTGAGGTATAAAATAAGTACATCAAAGACCTAGAAATTCTATGATATACTACAACATAACAAGATCAACAGAAATAACGACTTAGCTCCGGTAGCTGCAGAAGGATTGAAGGTTGAATAGAATGACCTGCCCAAGAAGAAGGATTGGATGTTGAATTGAATGACCTCGCCAGGAAGAAGGATTGGCGGTTGAATTAAATGACCTCGCTGGGGAAGCATGATGCATTTGCTGCAGGGGATAAGATGCCTGATCTGAGTGTGAGGATCTACGCGGATGTGATGAGGCAGCAGGCATTGGAGAAAGGGGAAGAAGAGACGTTGAAAGCCATTGGTCAAGACCGGCCAGTTAGAGGATTCTCACCCCCTGGTACGGCCTCACCATCATATATGCCCTGCGCCCCACGATCTTCCTAGGAACCTTGATAGCACCCGCAGCACGCAGCTCCTCAAAACCCCCAATCAGTTCTCCAACAGCTGGACTAAGGAAATCTAACGGTAAGTGCGAATATCAGAACCATATATTGTAGAGAAGATCACTTTGGGCTTCATCAACCAGTGCCACTTTTCTCCGCTTCCCACCTTTTATCCTTCTAGGCGAGCTCCTCGTCTTTCTTGGCCAAGTCTTCTTTTGACTTCTCTGAGAGTCCTTGAGAAAGAGCCAGCTCGCCACGAGCTCGCTCAATATCGGTCTACAATTCGGTCGCCCTAGTGGCAGATTTCTTCAGCTCAAGCTCCAAGGCCTTCCCACGGGCCTAACATTCCTTAAGATCTTCCGCCAGCTGCTTTTCACGACCTGCCCCCATGGTGAGCTCTTTCCTCGCCTTTATAAGTTCGTCACGCATCTCCTTTCATTCTGCATCATTCTTCTCAGATTCGAGCATATCTTTATATGCGACGTCTGACATTCTAAAAGGGAAGAAAAAAGAGGAAAGCGAACTGTACCTCTATTGAAAAAAAGTTAGAAAGTATGAAAATTAAACACTCACCAGGAGGGCATGACAAACCAGTGTGTGACGGAAGTCCAACCCCTTATCCTCCTCAATGCGCTGGCTCAGACCGCCAATGAAAAACTCTTTATAAAGGGTTAGGACTTGCACAAGATAATCCTTCGCAACTGGATTAAAGCTCCAGCTCGAGGATGGGAGGGCAGCTTGTCCTACTACAGTGAAATGAGTAGGCCTCTCCATCTGGACAGGCTGTTCTGTAGAAGTATCATAATCAACCTCTTTCCCTTTCCTACGTGTACCCATGGTATTTGCAGAAGGAGGTAACGAAAGACTTGGAGAGGGCCCTTTCAGAAGTAGGGGATGGCCGCCCTGGTTAGACCCCTCACCCTAGCCTTCTTCGGAGGAATAGAAAAAGGAGAAACGTTGGCTCCCTTCTTGATAGAAGGGCACCTCATTGTGTTCAACCTCCTCATCTGATTCTACTGCTGCTGATGGAGTTGCCGCTGCTGGTGCTATTGTTGTTGTCGCTTGCTACCCGTTTGTCACTGACGACTAGATCGAGTGCGAGTTATCCCTTCCTTAATGGGCACAACTCCCCTTCTCGGGGTATATGGCGCAGCTACTTCTTGGATGTCCTACACCTCGTCAAGCCGCAGCACCTCCCTACGGTTAGAAGTTAGCTTGAAATTTACCATGAGCTCTTCAGTAACCCACTTATATTCAGGGAGCTCTATTGGACCCCACGAGATCAACGCCTTGAGAGTGTCAAGCACCTCTTTCTCCTCCTCGAAAATCACAGGATCTGAGCTCGTGCCCCCTACAAACAAGAAGAATAAGTACAAGGCATTGGCAAAAAGTAATAAGCTCTACCAACATCCATAAAATACTTACTGGGTGTCAGCACGAAGCTCTTATTATCTATGAGCTCAATTTTAGGACCCTTAACGAAGAAGTAATTCGCCTTATAATCCCCTATGCTCAACTTAGGGTACCCTCACAGCAAGTCCTTATAATCTCATGCTCGCACGCTGAGATAGTATATCCCGTCATGTGGAGATCCATCAGGCGAGCCCCATGGTAAGGGACACTGCTTCAGGAGAAAGCAGAATCTAATTGTTAGGATTATGCTCAATAGTAAGAGTGTAATAGTGTATTTGACAATCGATCTCATATAAATAAAAGTGATTTCTGTTTTATACAAATCTTATAGCAATTATATCAATTGTCAAAAGTAAATAATCATAAGGTCAAGAGACTATGAGAAACAAAAGAATTGTTCATACATCTGGATATGTATGAGGTAGACACAATTCTTTAATTAGTCTCAAATAAACATTCACAACTTAAGATACAAGGTTGGACACCGTGACTACATCTAGCAAATGTCAGTAGAATACCATCATATGGATGTTTTGAGGTATTGGATATTAAATCTTAACGTTGAGTTTTCAAAAGTGACTATTGAAAAATGGCTTCTGGACAAGTTAAAATATCCAAGTTCGAAAACATGGCCATATAAGCAAATATGGTAACTTGGAGAGCTATAGACGGTCTATGAGCTCTTGGCGATTACTGATATTTTTCATGAGGATACACTTTCTCCACTTATGTTGTCTAGGGTACGAATTAGTACGCTCACTCATTCTATCTTTATTTAAGAGTTTGAGTTCAATTTTAGTTCTTTAGTGGAATGAACTAAAATTAATGGATCGAACTTAAGTGAATCATATGTTGATTGTGATTAGGTTGTGTCTATTGGAGCTTAAATTTAGATAGCTCGTCAAGATCCCCAATCCACACGAACTTGAATGGATCACTAGTTATATACTACCGGATCATTTATTTGATCCATCTTAAAGAATTGATTTAGGAATTTATTCCAAAAGTTTTTGAGAGGTGCGTTCTTATGTTCGATCAAGACATGTGGTAACTCATCAAAATACCTGGTGTAAAATCTCACTTTTCAAATTTTATTTTAAATTATTATGAAGGGTGTATTTGAAATCTTTTGAAAATTTTTGAAGAATATGTGAGGACGTAAAAGATATATTTTGAAAGTTGGCAATTAAAATTGTAAATAGATAAAAGTTGAGGGACAAAATAGAACTATTACAGTCCTATATCTATTCATCGTCTTCTTCCTCACGCGACCAGCAGCCCATTTCTTTCATTTTCTCCAAACTTTTCCGCCCACTTTGACTTTGATTTCCGATCACGTCCTACCTCCGTTTCGATCGTTCTTGGTACCAATAGAAAGCTCTTACGACATAGAATCTATTGGTACCAACTTTGAAGATTTTCATGGCCGTTTGAGTCTCCGATTTGGTGGAGAAAGTTAGGGATTTTTCAATTCGAAAATCCTCCGATTCCGGCCATTCTAGCCATTTCCCACTCCGGCCACAGTTATAAACATTGGCGAGGGAGACGAGGCGAACAAAACCCGACCATTTTTGGAGGTCGCCGGAAAGTTTCCAGAAAGTTGCCGCCGGCCGCCACGTACGGCGGGGGTAAGTTTCCGACCTCCTGAACTTAGAATTTGATTCCGAACACGTTTACGTATTCGTTTTAAGTGTAGGATATTATTTTGAGGTTAATTGTATTATATGGCCGCCGTATATAAATTAAATAATTATATTCTCGTGTAGATTTTACCGATCGGGATAATTAGGCTTGAAATCGAGGCCACTGCGAGTAACTGGTAGCTTACACGAGGTAGGGGTTTCAAACTTAAATTTTTAGAATATTTTCCCTATAAGTTTTGGATATAAATTGATTGTGAAAGTTTGAGGAAATCCTTATTTAAATTGTGGAATTGATTTGAGAAATAAATTGGAATGTATTGTGTGGAAAATATGATTTTTATGCAGGTTTTATATTTTGAGATTTTTATAAAAACAGCCGTTATGCTGCCGAAATTTTATTAAAAATGACGAGTTTACATATGGGATGCATGGTGGGTTTATTTAGATTGTTTGGTGATTTTGAAATGGTAACCGTCCTAGTCATTATATTATATTATATGTTATTATACGACTTTATGTCGGGGACTGCGCAGGGTATTTTCTGGTACGTACACCTTGTATATGAGGTTAGTACCAGGGTCACGGTGAGCCAAATGTTTTCATTTCAAGTATGAATGTTTTATTTAAAATGATAGGCCACGGGGTATGACTAATGGACGTGTTGATATTACTGTTTACTTAAAATTTTGTGAACGTATGTAACCATGCAGGATTATCCCATGACTTTATAAAAATGATGTTTCCCACATACATTATCGGGGATTGGACCCTACTGAGCTTTAGCTCACCCCTTTTTATTTTCTTTCCCCCTAGGGAGCGCCCAACGCGGATTAGAAGATCGTTAGTTGATGTGGGTGAAGGCTTGTGAGATCTAAGGATTAGATTTATGATATTAGTGATTAAAATTATGTTATTTGAGATTTGTATTGATTAAAGGATTTGTACTTATTATGGACCTATAACAATGTTGAGATAACTCAGTTTATGAGTTATGTATGTTGATGTGCAAATCTTTTAGTTGTGGATGATTAGGACTTCAGGATTTATGCATGTTTCAGTATAATTATTATCTTAGAAATTGAATCCATGAGTTCTAACGGCTGATCACATATCTGTGGGGTTATTTGGTGTTGACTTTTGAAATTTGGAAATATTTTTATGTGTAAACAGATTTCCGTTTTGTTTGATACTCCGGAGTATCCAAAGAAATTAATTGTGGTTTTTATGAAATTTTAATAAAGTCAAGATTAGAAACTATTGATTTTATTTACAACTCTGCCACGGCCTAGGGCCCGGGTCGTGACAGAAAAATAGTGTCAGAGCTTTTGGTTTTCAAACCTCGGAATGTGACACCTACTAGAATGAATGGATGGTATTTCACTAAACATGCATCACTAATTGCTGATGATTTGATGTTTAAATTATAGGCTTGAAAGATGCCTCCAAGAAGGAGAACTCGAGGGCAGGAATCAAGGACTGACACACCACCTCCACCACCACCGCAACCCATTAATGAGCAAGTGGTCAATCTCTTGGAAGCAGTTATGAGGATGTCTGCCACACAAACTGTCCATGTGAAGGACAAGAATGAAAGACTCCGGGATTTCTGTCGGATATTTGATACTCAGTTTGACGGCAGGCAAGATCCTATTACTGCAGATAGATGGTTGAAGGTAATTAAAAGGGTCTTTTCTCAAGTTGATACGCCTAGTGAGTTCTGGGTGGATTTTGCTGTTTACAGGTTGACCGGTGATGCTGTTATATGGTGGGAAAATTTGGCAATTCAACGAGACATGACCGGTGTTGACTGGGAAGTCTTTGAGGGGTTATTCCGGGACAATTATTTTAATGCAGGCCATAGAAGGATGTTGGCAGATATGTTTGAGAATATTGAGCAAGGGGGGATGACTATAAATGAATATTATACCAGGTTCATGGAGTTATCCCAGTATGCTGGAAGGGCTGACGAGTCACTGCTATTGTCAAAGTTTCTAATGCGTCTCAGACCGACGATACGGAACAGGATCTATACACAAGAGTTCAGGAAGCTAACCGATTGTTTGGCTGCTGCCATTCTAGTTGAAACAAACTTCAGGGATAACCAGCCTCCCAGGAATCAACTTTCTGGCAGTAGAGACAGGAAAATGACCAAGAAAAATCAAGGAGGGTGGCGTAGCCCTAATTATGCTACTAGTGGAAGTGGCACAAGTAGCGGGTCTTCGGGACGGAGTTCACCATATGGAAACTGTTATAATTGCGGACAGCAGGGTCATCTGAAGAAGGCTTGTCCATATCCGCGAAGGTCCCAATCATCTCGTGGAGGAGCCTTAGGGAGCCATTCAGATTCGGCTTCCTTCCAGGGCCAACCTATGCACAATCCATCCCATGCATCATCTTCAGCAATTGCCTCTCCTGATCCACAGCGCTAGTATGTTCCGCAATACCAACATTAATACCGTGCACCTACTTTGGGATTTGGCCAGAATGTTCCTCAAAATTTTCAGGTTCCACAAGCATCTGGGAGCCGTGGTACTTCAAGCTACAACATGGGTTCTAATGCTAGTGAGGGCTGCCCAGGAAAGGGAAAAGGAAAAGGAAGGGGCACCGGACAGGCTTATGCTGCTATAGTTAAAGAGGAGTGTGATCACTCTGGCAGAGGGGTGATTGATGGTATGGTTCTAATTTCTCATTCTTGGGCTCATGCTTTGTTCGACACTGGTGCATCACATTCTTTCATTTCTTTGTTGTTTGCAAATAATTTGGGGTTGGTGACACGCCTATTTTGTACCCGCAAGTATACGGGGTCGGCACAAGTAATAAAATGATGAGTAAATTATCGTCTCCACAGGGATATTTAGGCGTTGAGTACTAAAATTAACCAAGCCTATTTCTATTTGGATAATCGAAAGATTTTAATAGATCGAATTGAAAGATAAAAATATAAAAACGTAAAAGTAAAGCAAACAACCAATATGAGAGATTAGTTAGGGTATTTGAATTCACCTATTCCATCCAATTGAATTTCATGAGAGCACATTGTTGTAGTTTAATTATTCATGTTGATGACCGTATTTATCTAAATTATCCAAAGTCCCCTCTCGAGGTAAATCGGACCTATTCCACATACACTAATATCCTATCTCTCGATGGTATATCCAAGTGCATGAGAATGCATGAGTCACAATAAACACCCTATGTGATCACACAAGCAAATTAGTATATCTCTATCTAATTCTACTTGAGGTGGACATTATATCGAGCACGTGGTGGGCGTCTCCTCTCGGTACATAACACACAACCAATTTATCATCTAAATGTAGGCCTTCACATTCAAAAGCATTAAGCACAATAATACCACTCAACAACATAATAATCAACCACAACAAATTAAACAATCAATTCATTCAATCATCATAGAATAAGATCCATCAAAACCCTAACTTACAAATTTAGTTCATAATCAAAGATTTACAACTAAACATGTTTTCCAATTAATAAAGAGAGTTACAAGCATGAAAATAAAGAAGGAAAGGGATAGAAAAACTCTAGGTGTGATGAACTTTCGTCCTCCTCCTCATTGGGAATTTGTCTAGCTTCCACTTTCTCCAAATCTAAGCTTGATGGTGAGATTTTGGCTCAAGGATTGAATCCAATCCCTCTTGGTTTCAAGGTGATCTTCTTCTCCCCTCTTTGCCTCTTCTCTTCTCTCTTGGTCTCCTCTTGGTCCTCTTCTTAGAACCCTAGTCGAATCCCCTCTCTTTAGAGCCCCTTTTCTACTTATAGGCATTGAAAAATAGGTTTCTCGCGTCGCCATCGCGACCATGGGTCGCTACCGCTGGTCGCGGCACTGTGCTCACGGTGCTCACTGCCAAAAAATTGATGTTTCATCGCGACCTACGGTCGCGGTACTAGGTCGCGGTGCTCACTGGTCCAAATTTTAGGATTGCGCACTGTTACGAAAATGATCATATCTTCCTCTTGAAAACTCCAAATCACGAACCGTAAAATGTATTGGAAAGTAGACATCTATATCTTTCCATAAATATAAAGCTCGAAACCCAGTTCATTATCTGGAATTTATGACGGCCTCCGAAACATGACTCATGACTTAACTCTCGACATGAAAGTTGTGAGTCTGCACACTATTGTGAAAATGAGTATAACTTTCTCTAGACAACTCGGAATCATGAACCATAAAATTTGCCGGAAAGCAGACATCGTGACCTTTCCAGAAATATAAGGCGCTCAACCCAGTTCATCTTGTAGAATTTATGGCAGCCTCCAAACGATGACAGCTGTGCACTCCCAAATCTTCAATTTAATCCACCAAAACTCTTCAATTATGCACAAAACCTTATTACCTGTACACTAGAGGAAAACACGTCAAAAGCACCAAAAATACTCAAGAATACAATTAAAAGATACGGTTTAAGGGTCGTAAATATATGAAAATAAATGACCGATCAAATACCCCCAAACTTATCTTTTGCTTGTCCTCAAGCAAATCGAAACACACCACGATTAAAAACAAAGACAAAAATAACTAAAACTAAAATAAAAAACGAACTAAGCTATATCCATTTTCAGTAGGATGCAACGATGGCACTTAGCACGTGCCACAAGCCTTTAAACCCCTAGGTGGCCCTAGTGGACGAGTTATAGTCTCGTGAGGGTTTACCAGCTACGATACCCACAAACGTCCTAAGCTAACCACATACATAGCTCAACATCAAATTAAATATATACACAAATGCAAAGGTATAAGAATAGCACAAAATCAGAAATCCAAAATGCTGTCAATAAGTCTAATACACCATATATCATACAGGACACTGACATGCAACGCATTTATAATCGTGACACCTTCCATATCAATAAACCGCTGATATAATTCGCCTCGACTCTAGTCTCACAAGTTTTCACTCAATAGCACTCAGAACCTAGGCAATCACACTTTCAACTGCATACGACTGGAATCTATGAGCAAAGAATTTCAAAATATGTCGTATGCATCAATAATTAGAAAGAACGCACAGATTAAGCAAAGGATCTCATGAAAGATATCAAATGTTAAGAATGGAAAAATCAATATACATACATGTCAAATATTACAATTAAGTTTCCTAAGGAGATCAACAGGTCTTTAAATGGTTGTAATGGGGCTTAGGGTGATTGGCTCAAAAAGAACGAAAATCGGGTTCAACTCACTTGGAAACCTATTGAGAGACTTTTTAAAATTTTCAATTCGTGCAATTTCTCTCACGATTACCAAATTTGCTCAACTTTTCTTCCCTTCCTCTTCTACACCTTTCTCCTTCAACCTCTTTTTCAATCCTTTTTCAATTTTTACTTTGTGCATTTCACTCCTTTTTCTCATTGTAGCCAACTCTTTTTATTTTATTCATTATTTTTAATGTTGGCTATTCTCTTTTTCTGCACATTTCCCCCATCCTTTTCATATTTTTAGCTCCACTCCTCTTTCCTCACTCAACACGTACACATTTTTCTTTTAATTGTCTCTAGTTTCCAAGCGTCAAAGGTAACGTCTTACAATTTCGGCTAGGATTTTTGGGTATGTAGGTCATACAATAAAAGGCTAATATGCGAGTGTTTGGCCGCGAATGGGATAGGGAGCACGCAATTACGGATAGGAAATCAAGCTATTTAGGAATTCACACACAATGCCTGGATCTATCTCCAAAATCTACTCAATTGAACATTCAAAACATATATACAAGATTTTCATAATGCAGTTCATTAACATCCAATGCAAACCTATAGAGATCAATCTAATGACAATAAAGCTCAAGAAAGTGTTTAAGAGTAGAAACAAAAATTCTCTCAGAATAAATACGCAATAATCTCAAAATCTCACTAAGGGTAGTCTCTACTATTAATCAGGGCTATTAATTGAAAGTTGTCACATATTACAATGCAAAGACGTCAGACCTATATGTTTAGATGCAAAAACCCTACCGGCATTATTCCAACTAACAACTTTGTACACTCAAATGACCTAAGTATTTACATATTATTACTCAATTATCTGTAAAGCATGCATATGGTTTCGCTATCCTAATACAAACACAACAAAACACGAAAATACAATAAAAGACTCAAAAACTGGTGTACGTGGCATTGTTATACCTAAGTCTTTCAAACGCATTGCGTATGAGGAATGTCTAGGTTTCCAGCCTATATACACCAATCAGACGCACAAACACACAAACACCAAACAATACCCCCAAACTTAAAATAAACATTGTCCTCAATGTTTTACACCTTACGTACGAGGAAAATGGACTTATAAAGAAATAAAAAAAAACTAAAGACTAGAAATAAAAACTAAACACAAAAATAAATAAGACACAAAAACAAAAACGCACAAAACAAATGAACACAAAACAACAGTCCTAATATCCACAACTAACAACCCTAGATATCCACAACTAACAAATCTAAATAGACACACAAAAACAAACAAAAACAAAATCAAAGAAATCAAACACTTCAAAAATATGTACATCCAACCAAACTTCCCCCGAACTTCAAAATTTTCAACTCAAGGCACAACACTTCAAAATGGTCATGGGAAATAGTTACGAAACACTAGAAAATTTAAACTAAAAAATCAAAATAAAATAAAAGAAAATAATATACATATTTTACCTCATCGCTTGAGCTTTCGCCCACCTCCCCCATGATTGGTATCTCCTCATTAGCTTACCGCACCATCCTAACCAAATGACTGGAAGAGAAGATGACTCTCCCATCACTGTATACCTCGAATGCGAAGGTATCTCTTTACGGCCCAAGTGCGGGTTCTGCTCAAAGGGCGGAGGCGGTTTGGGCTTCCCTTCTCCGAGGTCTACAGAAACGTATGTATCTTGGTGGCTTTCTTCTTTTGTAGTGCTACTCTGGACTAGACAAATCTCAAGCGGCTCTGGAAGGGTAGATGTATCATCTTCATGCAACAAACTCTTGCTCCCTTCCATCTCTACTTGATCAACCCAAATCTGATGCTCAATTTGCTCATCTATTTCCACGGCCGTTTCATTGCATTGCACCATAGGATATGGTTCATGCTCTTGCCATTGGATCTCTGTAGCTAATTGGCCGATTTGAATCTCCAAGCTTTGGGTAGCTGCTTGAGTATGTTGAGCAACTTGATCAAGTTTAGCTTCCAGCTTCTTCAGGGCCTCATCTTGGGAATCCATTCTTTCATCCAGCTTTATCATGAATTTAATAATCATGTCTTCCAAAGCTGTATCTTTTTCCTGCTGTTCCTGGATTTCCATCTTTGTCACGTAATCGACAAGCATGTCTTCTAGTCTTGACCCATTTTCTTGTTGGTTGCTCCATGAATAGCTAGCATGATTGCTCCACCCAGGATTGTACGAACTCATGTAGGGGTTGTTCTGCTGATAATGTACATAGCCCTCGTACTACATTTGCTTAAAATGGCTCTTAGCAAACGGATTGCCCACCTGACAATTAGTACTCACATACGGCCCCCCACATAAGAAACAACCCAAAGGTGCTTCGTAGTCTCTAGTCGCCAGTTCCTCGGTAAGCTCCTGCGCCTCATACCAAGGATACATGTCCTCCATAGAAAACAAAAAAAAATCAAAATTAATAAGAATAAAAATAAAATATATACAAATCCAAATTAGCTATAGACTTAATCAGTATTAATATCAACACAACTAAAATATCCCCGGCAACGGCGCCAAAAACTTGACACGCCTATTTTGTACCCGCAAGTATACGGGGTCGGCACAAGTAATAAAATGATGAGTAAATTATCGTCTCCACAGGGATATTTAGGCGTTAAGTACTAAAATTAACCAAGCCTATTTCTATTTGGATAATCGAAAGATTTTAATAGATCGAATTGAAAGATAAAAATATAAAAACGTAAAAGTAAAGCAAACAACCAATATGAGAGATTAGTTAGGGTATTTGAATTCACCTATTCCATCCAATTGAATTTCATGAAAGCACATTGTTGTAGTTTAATTATTCATGTTGATGACCGTGTTTATCTAAATTATCCAAAGTCCCCTCTCGAGGTAAATCGGACCTATTCCACATACACTAATATCCTATCTCTCGATGGTATATCCAAGTGCATGAGAATGCATGAGTCACAATAAACACCCTATGTGATCACACAAGCAAATTAGTATATCTCTATCTAATTCTACTTAAGGTGGACATTATATCGAGCACGTGGTGGGCGTCTCCTCTCGGTACATAACACACAACCAATTTATCATCTAAATGTAGGCCTTCACATTCAAAAGCATTAAGCACAATAATACCACTCAACAACATAATAATCAACCACAACAAATTAAACAATCAATTCATTCAATCATCATAGAATAAGATCCATCAAAACCCTAACTTACAAATTTAGTTCATAATCAAAGATTTACAACTAAACATGTTTTCCAATTAATAAAGAGAGTTACAAGCATGAAAATAAAGAAGGAAAGGGATAGAAAAACTCTAGGTGTGATGAACTTTCGTCCTCCTCCTCATTGGGAATTTGTCTAGCTTCCACTTTCTCCAAATCCAAGCTTGATGGTGAGATTTTGGCTCAAGTATTGAATCCAATCCCTCTTGGTTTCAAGGTGATCTTCTTCTCCCCTCTTTGCCTCTTCTCTTCTCTCTTGGTCTCCTCTTGGTCCTCTCCTTAGAACCCTAGTCGAATCCCCTCTCTTTAGAGCCCCTTTTCTACTTATAGGCATTGAAAAATAGGTTTCTCGCATCGCCATCGCGACCATGGGTCGCTACCGCTGGTCACGGCACTGTGCTCGCGGTGCTCACTGCCAAAAAATTGATGTTTCATCGCGACCACTGTATCGCGACCTACGATCGCAGTACTAGGTCACGGTGCTCACTGGTCCAAATTTCAGGATTGCGCACTGTTACGAAAATGATCATATCTTCCTCTTGAAAACTCCACATCACGAACCGTAAAATGTATTGGAAAGTAGACATCTATATCTTTCCATACATATAAATCTCGAAACCCAGTTCATTCTCTAGAATTTATGACGGCCTCCGAAACATGACTCATGACTTAACTCTCGACATGAAAGTTGTGAGTCTGCACACTATTGTGAAAATGAGCATAACTTTCTTTAGACAACTCGGAATCATGAACCATAAAATTTGTAGGAAAGCAGACATCGTGACCTTTCCAGAAATATAAGGCGCTCAACCCAGTTCATCTTGTAGAATTTATGGCAGCCTCCAAACGATGACAGCTGTGCACTCCCAAATCTTCAATTTAATCCACCAAAACTCTTCAATTATGCACAAAACCTTATTACCTGTACACTAGAGGAAAAAACGTCAAAAGCACCAAAAATACTAAAGAATACAATTAAAAGATACGGTTTAAGGGTCGTACATATATGAAAATAAATGACCGATCAGTTGGGTTTTGAGAATCTTAACATGCCATTGAGTTTGGAAACCCCATTGAGAAAAGCTCATGATTTAACAGTATATTGTAAATCAGTGAGCATTAGAATTGATGACAGGCGATTTTCTGATGATTTGATTGTGATGCCCATGGGACAATTTGATGTGATTTTCGGTATGGATTGGTTAACTAAATACCGAGCAAAAATCGATTGTTACAACAAAAGGGTGATACTTTACACAAAGAATGACAAGGTTGTTTACTAAGCGACTCAGGGTATAAAACAGCTAAGTCCAATTCTGAAGACCTTATTTGGTGGAAAGAAAAGATTGGAAACCTATGATAGTGTATTTGCCATTCACGGGGAGACAAGTAAGGTAAACCAGTATTCCCAGGTATATGTGGTTAATAAGTACCCAGATGTATTTCCTGAAGAGTTACCAGGGTTGCCACCAGATAGAGAGATTGAGTTCAGTATTAATCTAGTTTCTGGGGCTCAACCAATTTCCACAACTCCATATCGTATGGCCCCAGCAGAACTAGTGGAATTACGGAAACAATTAGGAGAGCTCCTAGAAAAGGGATTTATTCGGGAGAGTACCTCTCTATGGGGAGCTCCTGTTTTGTTTGCAAAGAAAGCTGACGGTTCTCTGAGACTTTGTGTAGACTATTGAAAGTTGAACCAAGTGACAGTAAAGAATAAGTATCCCTTACCCAGGATAGATGAGTTGTTTGATCAACTCGGAGGATCAAAATTCTTCTCGAAGATTGATTTGAGATCCGGCTATCACCAATTGAATGTTCGGGCACAGGATATTCCTAAAACAGCCTTTCGGACCCGTTATGGTCATTTTGAGTTCCTTGTTATGCCGTTTGGGTTAACTAATGCTCCTGCAGCTTTTATGGACCTCATGAATCGAATTTTCAGGCCTTACCTGGATAAATTTGTTATGGTGTTTATCGATGATATTTTGGTTTATTCCAGAACTTGTGAAGAACATGTAGAGCATTTGAATATAGTCCTGCAGACACTTCGAAAGAATCAGCTCTATGCTAAGAAAGACAAATGTGATTTCTGGTTGACCGAAGTCAGGTTCTTGGGTCATATGATCTCCCAAGAAGGAATATCTGTGGATCCTGCAAAGGTGGAAGCTGTCCTTCAATGGGAGATACCAACAAACGTGACAGAAGTTCGTAGTTTTCTTGGCCTAGCTGGTTATTATCGTCGTTTCGTTGAGAACTTTTCAAGGATTGCTATGCCATTGACCCAATTGACGAGGAAGAATGTAAAGTTTGTATGGAATGAAGATTGTGAAGCTTCATTTATGGAATTGAAGCAAAGATTAACCACAGCACCTGTCCTTACAGTACCGGATAGCAATGAACCCTATGTAGTATACACGGATGCCTCAGGTACTGGTTTAGGTGGTGTTCTGATGCAAGGCGGAAAGGTAGTGGCTTACGCCTCCTGTCAATTGAAACCGCATGAGAAGAATTACCCTACCCATGATATGGAGCTTGCCGCTGTGATTTTTGCATTAAAAATTTGGAGGTGTTATCTTTATGGAGTAAAGTTTGACATCTATTCAGATCATAAAAGTCTGAAATATCTTTTTACCCAGCGGGATCTAAATTTGAGACAAAAGAGATGGATTGAGTACATGGAGGATTATGATTTTAACCTTCAGTATCACCCTGGCAAGGCAAATGTGGTTGCAGATGCCTTGAGTAGAAAATCTCATGGAATTTTGGCCAATTTGGCATTGGAGGATTGGAAGAGAACTATGGTCATTGGAGATTATGATCTGTGTTTACAAGAAGACGAGGTAACAACTCGTGTTTACAATGTGGTGGCTACACCTAGTGTCCTGCAACGTGTTAAGCAGAGTCAATGGCAGGATGAAGAATTGAGAACTCTGTGGAATCGTTTGATAAATGGTGAGCATCTAGAGGGTTGGGAAATTAAGGCAGATGGATTTATTTATTATAAAGGAAAAGTGGTAGTTGCCAACGATCCGGAACTTAGAAGAGATGTATTGGTTGAGGCCCATAAGTCCAAGTTTATGGTGCATCCAGGTAGCACAAAGATGTATCATGATCTCAAGAGACAATACTGGTGGACCGGAATGAAACGAGAGGTAGCTGAATTTGTTGCTAAGTGTTTGGTATGCCAACAGGTGAAAGCTGAACATCAACGTCCGTCAGGGTTACTCCAACCATTACCAATTCTTGAGTGGAAATGGGATAAAATTTCTATGGACTTCGTGACAGGATTACCGTTGACTCCACAGAGACATGATGCAATATGGGTTATTGTGGACCGCCTAACAAAAATAGCCCACTTCATACCTATAAGGAAGGACTACAAGCTTAATAAGTTAGCCAGACTCTATGTGGAGAATATTGTTCGGTTACATGGTGTACCCTCCAACATTATTTCAGATAGAGACCCACGTTTCACTTCTAGATTTTGGAGAGCCTTACAGACTGCCTTAGAGACTGAATTGAACCTTAGTACCTGCCCATCATCCCCAAACTGATGGACAGTCTGAGAGGACTATTTAGATATTGGAGGATATGCTCCGTTCTTGTATATTGGACTTTGGAGGGAATTGGGGCAAGCACCTACCTTTGGTGGAATTTGCTTATAACAATAGCTATCAGGCTAGTATCGGTATGGCCCCGTATGAGGCTCTTTGTGGAAGGCCTTGTAGGTCACCTTCGTGTTGGGCTGAACTAGACGAGCAGATTACTATTGGGCCAGAGATTATTGAAGAGACTACGAGCAAAGTCAGGAGTATTCAAGAAAGGCTTAAAGTAGTCCAGAGTCGCCAAAAGAGTTATGCTGATCTTCACCGTCGTGAGGTGGAATATGAGATTGCTGACTATGTTTTCTTGAAACTGACACCTATGCAAGGTGTGACTCGATTTGGAGTTAAAGGCAAGTTAGCTCCTCGATACATCGGGCCATTTGAGATTATCGAGAGAGTTGAGCAGGTTGCTTATCGCTTAAATTTGCCAGCTCAGTTGGGACATGTTCATAATGTCTTCCACGTGTCCATGTTGAGAAAGTACACCGCAGACCCATCTCACATTGTTCATAAAGTGCTGCGAAATCGAGAAATCCGTATGTTTAAAGTGCTGTGGCAAAATCATACGGGAGATGAGGCTACTTGGGAGTTAGAATTTGAAATGTATTATAAATACCCTCACTTGTTTGAGATTCAGCTTGAGGTTGTACTTTGAATTTCAGGACAAAATTCTTTTAAGGAGGGTAGAATGTAAAATCTCACTTTTCAAATTTTATTTTAAATTATTATGAAGGGTGTATTTGAAATCTTTTGAAAATTTTTGAAGAATATGTTAGGACGTAAAAGATATATTTTGAAAGTTGGCAATTAAAATTGTAAATAGATAAAAGTTGAGGGACAAAATAGAACTTTTACAGTCCTATATCTATTCATCGTCTTCATCCTCACGCGACCAGCAGCCCATTTCTCTCATTTTCTCCAAACTTTTCCGCCCACTTTGACTTTGATTTCCGATCACGTCCTACCTCCGTTTCGATCGTTCTTGGTACCAATAGAAAGCTCTTGCGACATAGAATCTATTGGTACCAACTTTGAAGATTTTCATGGCCGTTTGAGTCTCCGATTTGGTGGAGAAAGTTAGGAATTTTTCAATTCGAAAATCCTCCTATTCCGGCCATTCTAGCCATTTCGCACTCTGGCCACAGTTATAAACATTGGCGAGGGAGACGAGGCGAACAAAACCCGACCATTTTTACGGATCGGGATAATTAGGCTTGAAATCGAGGCCACTGCGAGTAACTGGTAGCTTACACGAGGTAGGGGTTTCAAACTTAAATTTTTAGAATATTTTCCCTATAAGTTTTGGATATAAATTGATTGTGAAAGTTTGAGGAAATCCTTATTTAAATTGCGGAATTGATTTGAGAAATAAATTGGAATGTATTGTGTGGAAAATATGATTTTTATGTAGGTTTTATATTTTGGGATTTTTATAAAAACAGCCGTTATGCTGCCGAAATTTTATTAAAAATGAGGAGTTTACATATGGGATGCATGGTGGGTTTATTTAGATTGTTTGGTGATTTTGAAATGCTAACCCTCCTAGTCATTATATTATATTATATGTTATTATACGACTTTATGTCGGGGACTGCGCAGGGTATTTTCTGGTACGTACACCTTGTATATGAGGTTAGTACCAGGGTCACGGTGAGCCAAATGTTTTCATTTCAAGTATGAATGTTTTATTTAAAATGATAGGCCACCGGGTATGACTAGTGCACGTGTTGATATTATTTTCTGAAAGAAAGTGTTACTGTTTACTTAAAATTTTGTGAACGTATTTAACCATGCAGGATTATCCCATGACTTTATAAAAATGATGTTTCCCACATACATTATCGGGGATTAGACCCTACTAAGCTTTAGCTCACCCCTTTTTATTTTCTTTCCCCCTAGGGAGCGCCCAACGCGGATTAGAAGATCGTTAGTTGATGTGGGTGAAGGCTTGTGAGATCTAAGGATTAGATTTCTGATATTAGTGATTAAAATTATGTTATTTGAGATTTGTATTGATTAAAGGATTTGTACTTGTTATGGACCTATAACAATGTTGAGATAACTCAATTTATGAGTTATGTATGTTGATGTGCAAATCTTTTAGTTGTGGATGATTAGGACTTCAGGATTTATGCATGTTTCAGTATGATTATTATCTTGGAAATTGAATCCATGAGTTCTAACGGGTGATCACATATCTGTGGGGTTATTTGGTGTTGACTTTTGAAATTTGGAAATATTTTTGTTTGTAAACAGATTTCCGTTTTGTTTGATACTCCGGAGTATCCAAAGAAATTAATTGTGGTTTTTATGAAATTTTAATAAAGTCAAGATTAGAAACTATCGATTTTATTTACAACTCTGGCACGGCCTAAGGGCCTGGGTCGTGACACCTGGGATGGGCGACCAAGGGCGTGTGACCCCTTGGGCGGCCCTAAGGGATGTTTTTAACATCCCGTAAATATATTGATAATATAATTAGAACATTTAATAAAAATGGGGCTGTTGAATTATATTAAATATATTTATTTAAAGGCATGTGGACTTGTTTCTTTTTATAAGAATGGGTCTAGTTCACCTGTGGACTTTTTGTGGAGGTTCATTGAGATTAATAAAATGGAAAAACAAAGTTTGGCCCATGCCAAATAGGGGTGGGCAGCATTAGCTTGGGTATTTAGCTAAAATACTTTGTTTTATTTTACTATTTAATTAAATGGTAATTAATTAATTATTTAATTAATTAATTAATTGTTTAATTAAAAGTCAAAACACTTTTCTTCTAGAAATTGGATTCCTAGTTTCATGCTATTTGGTAATAGTATGATAAGTATCAAAAACCTTATTTGATAAGGAGATAAATAAAAGAAGTTATTTATCAAATCAAATGAGGAAGTTTTTGATATTTATCAAAACTCTAAAGTTGACTATTAGTCACTTTTAAGAAGTTTTGATAAGTCACTAAATTCTCAATTATCCTTTAAGAAATTATTGGATAATGGATTAAAGAGATGGAATAGGATTGAACTCTCAGATTGATAGTTTTTTATGTGAAACACAAATCCTCCTTGTAGGAGAATTCGGCCACCCTATATATACCAAAGAGGAGTTCGGCCAACTGAAATTGCTAGAAAAAAACTCTCCATCTCTAGAAAAAAAAAGTGTGAGAATTCGCTCGAGAGAAAAGAGAAAAAGAATCAAGTGTTCTTCAGTTTTCTCAGGAGTGTTTTTGAGTGACTAAGAAAAGAAAAAATTTTTTGTTTCTCATCCTCAGGTACACATTTCAAAGAAAGGGAGCCCACACTCCAAGGTGATCCACATTCATGAAGGATTGGAAGATCTTACGGTTCATAGTCGACGCAACATCAAGCCTCACGTTATTCAAAGGGTATGTTACCTTTTGTAATATATTTAACTAACTATGGGTTAAGATCGCTCTTTTTGAAAAAGTTTTAAAACATACCAATTGCAAAATTTTGATTTTGCGCCTTCTGCTACACCGTACTCTGACCCCGTTTTTCCTACACCAAGGTCCTTGTATTGTTTGATTGAAGAGCAATGGAACTCCTCTTCCATAGCTTGGGCACTTGGAATCAGACATTGCAGCCTTAACAGATCTAGGCTCTAAGGTAGTAATATCAGTGAGATATACAGAAGTGATGGGATGATTCTTAAGAGCAGCACTTTTAGTCTTGGTAATCATAGGGTGGCAATTTTTAGGTGCCAATGTAAAAGACTGCATCTGTGTAGAACTTAAATGAGCTTGAGGAATCTGATGTGATGAAAAAGCAGCCCTTGCTGTAGTTTCAGTAGTCCTGAGATTAAAAACAATATTTGAAGGAGCAGAGAACATGGGACAGAAGCTGATGGATAAAAGACACCTTGTGCCAAAGTAGAGAAAGACCAACTAGGTTCCACAAAAGATGGCACCGAATTAGGCTAACAGAAGATGTGTTTGTAAAGGAAATCTTGTTCATTGAAGAGAACATGTCTTGACACAAAGATCTTCCCAGATGGATGAAGACATATATATCCCTTCTGAGAGGAATGATATATCATAAAAACACATTTCTTTGAATGGAAATCCAGCTTATGAAAAGAGCAATACCTTAAGTATGGGAAGCATGCATAACCAAATGTTTTGAATAATATATAATTTGGCATTCGATGATATAACTTCTTAAAAGGAGATACAAATTGAAGCAAAGCAATATGTAAATTGTTGATAATGAAAGCAGCTGTAGAAAAGGCTTCATACCAAAAGGATAGGGGCATGTGAGAATGAGCTAGCATTATCAAACCGATTTCTACAACATGCCTATGCTTCCTTTCAGGCACTTCATTCTATTGGTGAGTGTAGGGGCATAAGAACCTCACTTGTACTCATTGTTGAGCAAGAAAAGGGACAAAAGGCAGTTACTCTTCCACCCATATCTGTTTGAAGACACTTGATTCTTCTATTAAGTTGCAACTCAACTTGTTTTTGATATACTTTGAAGACAGCCAATACATCTGATTTAACCTTTAATGGATAGAGCCAAGAAAACCGAGAAAAGGTATCTACAAATACAATATAGTACGTGTACCCTTCAGTTGACAAGATATGATAAGGCCCCCAAATGTCATTATATGTAAGCTCTAAGGGTGCTGTTACTTTTATTTCTCACTTTTGAAAAGGAAACTTGCGCATCTTACCAAGCTTACATGAATCATAGAATTATAGTGCATTAACATTGCAATGAAAGTGTAGAGAGTTCAAAACTTTCTTTAGAATCAAAGGGGCGGAATGCCTCAGTTTGGCATGCCACATACTGAAGTTCACTTTCGATGCAAAATCAGAGTTGTAAACAGGTAGTAAACTATTTGCTGTTACATCAGAATCCATACTTAGTTATCTATGATTTGTACAATCAAGATTACATGTATTATTTGCATAAACAAAAGTTGTACTAGGAGAAGCATAATTTGGCTTCGACTTAGAAGAGTCAGCACACAACTCCAGCTGATAGAGACCATATTTAAGTGTACCTTGTAGAAGTACTTTCTTGGTTATCTGATCCTTGATCATAATATGATCAGCAAAGAATTCAGCAAGAGCATTATTGTCTTTTGTAAACCGAGATATGCTCAATAAGTTCTTAGTTATAGAGGGAACATGTAATACATTCTTTAAATGTAAGTGTTAAGCTGGTGTGAAGTGAGATGGAATGATTTTGTCACTAATATTAGAGATATGTAGCTAATTACCATTGCCAACAATCAGTTTGTCCTTACCTTTATATTTAGTGCTCACAACAAGATTTTTCAGATTAGTTGTAATATGGTTTGTAGCTACACTGTCTACATACCATGATGCATCATTTACAAAATCAGGAGATGCAACATATGCTGAGGAGTTTTGATGATAGTTGGTTTGCATCTGTCCTCCGGCATTGTATCCTCCTCCTTACATTTCACAAGAACCAACAACATCAGGTCCCTATTGTTGGGATTCATGCCCTAAAGCTTGTATTTGCAAACAGTTTAAGACATAATAAGAATTAAAGATTTTATCATTCTATTTTAAAAGTGTTTTATATTCATTAACGCATTCATATTGTGCAATAATATCCTAAGATTGCAAGATGTAATCTCAGAATGAGTATATAAAAGTCATATACAGTAGGATTCATTTTGAGACATGTAATCTAAAGAGTCCGTAGAGAGCAAACAAAGTTGGGATACTTTGTTTGTAGGTTGATCTACTGCTGCGGTTCATTCTGTAATGTACGGTGGTCTTATCTTAGACCGCTCATGTAGTTGACATAAGAATAGAGGTCCCCTTACTAGCCCGTATGGTTATTAGTAACGAGGGTCATGGTAAATTAATTGGATGGTCCAATTAATAGTGTTATGAAAGTAATGCAATTTAATTAAAGCGAATAATTAAATAATGTGATTATTTAATTAGATATTTAATAAATTAAAAGAATATTAATAATTATGAATTATTAAATTCTATTTATTAAATAGAAGGTTACGGTAACAAACTATGACAGGAACAAAAGAATTAAAATAATTTGATTATTTTAATTGTCTCACAGGTCACAGGCTCAAGTCTCTAGAGAGACCAAAAACAAAAGGATTTAGAATCCTATTTGACTTGGTCAAACTTAAACCCTAAGAGCCTAGTGTTTAAGAGTTAATTTACTAGAAAAATTTGACCTAACCTAAGTGAAAAAGAAAGAGAGAATTTGACCAACACAAGAGAGGATTAGAGAAAAGAAAAAAAAAAGTTTTTTATGACTTTCCTTTTGCAGGGTGCGGCCGGCCAGGGAGAAGAAGAAGTCTTCTCAGTTCTTTTTCATGTGACCTCCATCTCTTACCATGACGTGACCACACACGTGTTGGCAGATCGCGGGTCATAGCTCAGAAAATCTGGTGGTAAATCAAAAAGTCAGAAAAACGAAAGCGACGAAAAAGGTAATGTAGTTTAAGTAAAATCTTTTTCTGCGTATGCACAGGAACGCGTTCCTGATTGAAAAACGTTTTCAATAAAAGAAAATTTTTGAAACCTATTCCGCACGTTTATTTGATAAATCATTTATCTTCTTCCATTCAACTGGTATCAGAGCCATTGGTTCTAAAGTTTTTGTGTAAACGCATAAAAGAAAAAAAAACTACATCGTTTTTTGTTTCTTATTTTTTCTTGCGATTCTTGATTCTTGATATATTATTAATTTGTGTAGGCACAAATCTAGATCTGTATGATTTGTTTTTATTATTATATGATTTTTTTATGTTTTAATAAAATGCAGATGATCGTTAATTATATGGTGATATGGGTTTAGGTTGTTTTTGGTTTTTGGTTGTAGCCAATTGTTTATGGCAAATTTTCTTTTATTCTGTTCTTGCTATATTTTTTTTTAATCGATCTGCGGTACGAGAAGTCATAGATGTGGATGATACGAAGAAAAAAAAAAGGGTAGAACAGCCATTGTGCACAGTTACGCGCGGGCTGCTGCCGCGTCTTCGTTGGGGCTGTTACCGTGGTTTTTTGCGAACGATTTTTTGCTATTTTTTCTAGAAAAATATTGTCGAATATTTTCTAAAAAAAAGTGTTGAAAATTGGAGCAAAAGACTGTGGGCGAACAACCCACAAACGCACGCGAAAGCGCGGCTCACGCAAGAGCAGCGCTCACCTTGCGTGCGCGCGGCTTTGTTGCTGGCAGCCGCGATTTCACTTATGTTAGGGCTGTTTAGGGCTTCGTCTTGACCTAGGACGCGTGTTACGGTAACGTGTGGGCCTTTGAAAAGATGTTGGCTACCATCAAAAATCAAGTTTGACTTGATTGGAGACCAAAGACTGGAAGTATTCGACTTGAAAAAGGACACTTGAAGACCAAAGAATGACTTGGATAACAAATGTAATTAGAGTTGCTTAAGTTAGATATCCCATGTCACTCGGTCATTTACGTATTCTTTAATTATTTTTCATGGAATGAATTATATGAATGTTAAAGTATTATCATATATATAAATGTCATCTGGATTAGGTGTACCTATACTTGCATTATAATGTGTCATGCATAATTGACATCTTTAAATGTTTTATTTTTAATGTGATTAAGATAGTAAACATTTTCATAATTGGCAATTAAATAATAGAATTAGTTTTTAGGAGTAAAAACTTGGTAATTTCCATTAAGTGACTAATCAACAAATTAAAGTGTTCAAATTAGTAAAATTAATTACTTAATTAAAATAGAACCAACTAATGAGATTAGTTTTAAGGAGTAAAAAACTTTGTAAATCTAATTATTAACTAATATATCAATTAAATTATTTAATTAGATTAGTTAGGTCCATTTAATTGTTAGGTTTAATTTGATTAAACACTAAAGTAATAATTGGACCAAAATAATATGATTTAATTTTAATAGTTAAAACTTGGTAATTTCACATAATATTTCTAGTTTATTTAAATTGTTTATATAGATTAGAAATTAGATAATAGATTATATTTTAAAAGTTAAAATTGAATAATCTATTATAACTAGTAACTTAGATTAATCTAAGTAAAGACTAGAAACATAAAGTTTTAGAAACTCTTAGTTTATAGAAAACCCTACACTATAGATAGTGAGTGGAAGAGAGATATATGATATTATATCCCGCATTCTCCATTGTTAGTTCAACACCGTGAGACTCGAGTGGCGCCTCGTGACAGCTTTGCTTTCGTCCTCCCTATGGAGGGTGTCCATAACAGTCAATACCAAAGTTGGCTTTCTAACGGATAGGTTTTCAGAATGTATTTTGAGATTGACCTAGCCTACCGAGGCAATTTTCAAGTTAAGTTCATGAATTCTGAAACATTGGGTCACACTCATAAAGGACTTAATTAAGCTGTTAATTTAATATTTTGACTAAACCAAAGCAATTGTTGGATAATATAAGAATAAAGAGTTATTCTGGTATATTATCCGATTGAGAATGTCTCGATCTAACATGCAAGGATTTGACCTAGCCAACCTAGGCACTTACTTGTGGTATGTTGGATCATCGCGGCATAAAAACTATTTTTAAGGATTTTATAGTTCATTATAACATGTTCATACATCATGTTCAATTTTATACTGAACTATAGCAATTATATGAATGTATGAAATGAATGATATTAATTTAGATTTATGTCTTCAATTTCAGCTATGTCTTCTGCTGTAATTTCCATCCTTACAAACGAAAAATTAACCGGGGATAACTATACAAAGTGGAAATATAATATGAACGTAATCATGGTATGCAAATACGTTAAATTTGTACTCACGGAGGAATGTCCTTCACACCCCACTCTTAATGCGCTAAGGCTCGTTAAAGAAGCCTACGAGAAGTGAGTTTCGGCTAATGAAAAGGCCCGCATATTTTTGCTGGCTGGCATGACTGAATTGATTATGATGAAGCACGAGTCAATGACTTCTGCATTTGAGATAATGAAGTCATTGCAGACCACAACCTGCAGAGCAAAAGCGACACGAAGTTGTTCGTTCCGCTATGCTCGACTTTATGAAGGAGGGTACATCTATTAGGGAACATGTCCTTAAGATGATGTTCTATTTCAACACTACTGAAGTCAATGGTGGGACTATTGATGAGGCCTCTCAAGTGAGCATGATCATGACGACTCTTCCGAAGAGTTTTGATCAGTTCAGAAGCAATTACGAGATGAACAAGTTGAAGTTCACTCTCACTCAATTGCTGAAAGAGCTCTCTACCTATCAGTCCATGAAAAAAGACTATAGGGGTAAGACCGGTGAAGCAAATGTTGCAGAGCCATCTTTTTCTGATACGAAGAAGAGGAAGAGGTATGTTGGGAAAGTCGAGGCACAGTCGAAAAAGAAACCCACACAAAAGAAGAAGCAGGGCACCAAGACTGACATGTCTAAAGGAAAATGTTTCTATTGTGACAAAGTTGTCCATTGGAAGAGGAACTGTCTGAAGTACCTTGAGGAGCTCACAGCCAAGAAGAAAGTGAAAGGTAAATCTGATTTACTTGTCATAGAATCTTGTTTAATGGAAGATGATTCTTCACATTGGATAGTAGATTCAGGGGCCATTAATCATGTTTCTCCTTCTTTACAGTGGACTGAGGATTGGCAGCAGCTGGAGGAAGGGTCCTTCACTATACGCGTTGGAATAGGGGATGTCATTTCAGCATGAGCAGTGAGAGTAGTTAGACTACGATTTAATAATTGCTTTCTTTCATTGGACAATGTGTTTTACATTCCTGGATTTACACGGAATTTGATTTTTGTATCCAGATTGCTTGAACATTTATATTCAATTTTTTTAATGATAAATCAGTTATTATTTCGAGAAATGGTTTGAATATTTGTTCTGGTACGATAGAAAATAATTTATATGTTTTTAGACCGTTAATTCATACATCACTGCGTAATACTGAACTATTTAAAGTTGAAAAACCTATAATAAAACGACATAAAGTTTCTCCAAATGATGACGTATATTTGTGGCATCTAAGACTTGGACATATAAACCTTGATAGGATAAACAAACTTGTAAAAAGCAGATCTTTAAGTTAGTTAGAGATCGGCACCTTACCTGTTTGTGAATCTTATCTGGAGGATAGGATAACCAAGAGAACTTTTACAAGAGAAGGGGTTAGAGCCACACAACCACTAGAACTCATACACTTAGACATCTGTAGACTTATAAGTGTTAGAGCAAGAGGTGGTTATGAGTATTATGTTACATTCATTGATGACTACTCAAGATACGGGTATGTTTACCAATGCAACATAAGTCGGAAACCTTTGGAAAGTTTAAAGAATTCCAAGCTAAAGTTGAAAATCAATTAGGCAAAACAATCAAAGCTCTACAATCGGATCGTGGGGGTGAGTATCTCGACTAAGAGTTTGAAGAATACATGGTTGATCATGGGATAGTATCCCAACTCTCAGCTCCAAGTACACCGCAGCATAATGGTGTTGCGTAGAAGACAAACAGGACCCTGATGGAAATGGTGAGATCTATGATTAGTTTCTCATCATTACCAAATTCGTTTTGGAGATATGCACTACAAACAATGGCTTACATATTGAACATAGTTTCATCCAAGTACTTAAAGCCATGAATCTCGAGATGGAGTCCATGTACTCTAACTCAGTTTGGAAACTTGTAGACTTACCGGATGGGATAAAACCCATAGGCTGTAAGTGGATCTACAAGAGTTAATGGATCATCAAGGCAAAGTTAGTGGCTAAGGGTTACACCCAAAAAGAAGGTATCGATTATGATGAAACCTTCTTGCCAGTAGTTATGTTTAAGTCTATTAGAATACTTTTATCCATACCTGCCTATTTTAATTACTGAAGATTATGATGAAACCTTCTTGCCAGTAGCTATGTTTAAGTCTATTAGAATACTCTTATCCATAGCTGCCTATTTCGATTACGAAATATGTCAAATGGATGTCAAGACTGCATTCTTGAATGGCAATCTAGATGAGAGCATCTATATGATGCAACCAGAGGGATTCGTATCCCAAGATCGAGAACAAAAGGTTTGCAAGTTGCAAAGGTTCATTTATGGACTTAAGCAAGCATCTAGATCTTGGAATATTAGATTTGATACTGCTATCAAGACCTATGGATTTGACCAAAACGTTGATGAGCCTTATATATATAAGCGCATAATTGACAAGAAAGTAATGTTCCTAGTCCTTTACGTGGATGATATCCTACTAATTGGGAATGGCATTGAGACATTATCAGAAGTAAAGGGTTGGCTTGCTAACCAATTCCAAATGAAAGATTTGGGAGAGACAAGTTATGTTTTACGAATCCAGTTAATAAGGGATCACAAGAACAAATTGTTAGCGCATGTCTCAAGCATCGTATATCGACAAGATACTTGTACAATTCTCGATGCAGAACTCCAAGAAAGGTAGTCTACCTTCGAGGCATAGAGTTCACCTATCTAAAGAACACTGTCCTAAGACACCTTAAGAAATTGAGGATATGAGACGAATTCCCTATGCATCTACAATAGGTAGTCTTATATATGCCATGCTATGCACGAGACCCGACATTTGTTTTTGCAGTGGAAGTAGCCAGTAGATATCAGTCCAATGCAGGATTGGATCATTAGGTTGCTGTTAAGTGATTGGTCATTTATTTTCATATAATTATGACCCTTAAACCGTATCTTTTAATTGTATTCTTGAGTATTTTTGGTGCTTTTGATGTGTTTGTTAAGTGTTTGTAGGTTTTAGGTGTTTCTCTTGGAATCGAGCGAAGATTGGAATTCTCGGTCCAAAACCGTGATTTTCTGGCAGGAAGCATCGCGACCTGGCCATCGCGACCTATGGTCGCGTTGTACTGATCGTGGTGGAAAATGTGGATCCTGGCAGTGAGCAGCGCCACCACTCACCGCGACCACAGGTCGCGATGAGGTGGTCGCGGTGAGAGTGAGGTTCTTGGCAGAGAGCATGGCGACCAGCCAACGGTCGCGGTGATGGGATCGCGCTGAATGATGAGGCCTTGGCAGTGAGCGTTGCGACCTGGCCAGTGCGACCTCAGCTAGCGGTGTAGCAGTTCAAGCCAATCCAGAGAGCATGGCGACCAAGCCAGCGCTGACCACAGGTCGCGGTGGTGATCGCGGCGAGGAATTTCCAGCAACCCTAAGTACTTCTATTAATAGAAAGTGAGGAGAGAGAAAGGGGATCTCGGGAATTTTCAGAACAAGACAAGAAAGAGAGAGAGAAGGAGGAAGAAGAAGAGAGAAGAGGGTCTAGGAAGCTAGCCATTGGATCGATTCTCCGGACGACTTCAATCGCTCTTAGGATTCGGATTCGTGCACGGAAAAGCTCTACCGATTCGGTTTTGACGAGAGTCAAGCCTCATTGAGTTTTTCTATCACAATCTTTCCTTTAATCTTGTATTATTCATGTTGTTCTTGATTTATAATATTATGTATTTTTATTTTCTAGTGATGAACTAATTTGTTACACTAGGGATGATGATGGAACTTGCTATGACTTTTGATTGAGATTAATGAATGTTTGGATGATTTGAGTTATATGATTGAGTGTTGATTTAATGTTTAATTGATTGTATATTGATTGATCACCAATATTCGATATCTTGTTGTGGTGGATTAAGTACCGAAAGGAGACGCCCACCACGTGTTCGATGAATTGACACAATGACCTAGGAACCAAATAGAGATATATTGGTGTAGGTTATTTGATCTCATATGTTTCCATGTTTAATGCATTCTCGTATATTTAACATTCATCGAGAGATAGGGTGTTAGTATGTGTTGAATAGATTCGATTTGCCTTGAAAGAGGATTTCGGATAATTTGTTAACATGATCATCAATCATCAACTTGGACATTCATACATGATTATCTCATATCATTAGGATTAGTAAGTGAAATCGGATTCCCTAGTTCCCATCTCCATTGATAAAAAGATATTTTAATTTCAGTTTTAATTCATTTAGAATATAAATCACAAATCACAACCATTGAATTAATCATCTAGATAGTATTAAGCTTGGTTAATTTCAGTACTCAATATCTAATGTCCTCGTGGGAACGATATTCGGACTTCACAAATCTATATTACTTGAGCCGACCTCGTATACTTGCGGGTACACAAAAGGCGTGTCATTAAGCATATGCTTAAGTATCTTTAGAAAATGAGAAACTATATGCTAGTATATTCCTAACCGGATTTGATCCCGTTAGAATATACAAATTCTGACTTTTAGTCAAACAAGGATTCTAAGAAATCCACATCTAGGTCAGTATTCATCCTTGGTGGTGGAGCCATAGTATGAAGGAGTATCAAGCAATCCTGCATTGTTGAATCCACCATGAAAGCTGAATATGTAGCAGCTTGTGAAGCAGCTAAGGAGGCTATATGGCTCCAGAAATTCTTGAGTGATTTTTAAGTTGTTCTAGATGTGGATAAGCCCATGACACTTTATTGTGATAATAGTGGAGCTGTGGCTAATTCCAAAGAACAAAGAAGCCATAAAAGAGGGAAGCATATAAAGCGGAAATTGTAAGAAAAACACGCGTCGGAAGCGCAAAATATTGCATGGTACATTTTAAAAAATTTTCCTCAATAAGAGCGGACCTTAACCTTTAGTTAATCAAATGTACATAAAAAAATGGTAACATACCTTTTGTGAAACGTGTAGCTTGATGTTGAGTCGAGATTAATCCGCAAGATCTTTCAATCCTTAACGAATGTAGATCACCTTGGAGTATGGGTTCCCTTTCTTTGAATTGCGTACTTGAGAATGAGAAACAAAAACTTTTCTTTTGTAGTTTTTTCGTTAGTCACTCAAAAACCCTCCTCAGAAAACTTAGAACACTTTGGACTCAATTGTTCTTTCTCTTTTTCTGTCGGGCGATTATCACCTTTTTTCTTAGAGTAGGGGGCGGTTTTTCTTGGCTATCAAAAGCTCACAAAACTCTTAGGTTCAAGCAACATTGGCCAAACTCCCCTAGCCCTCCATTTATGGTGGCCGAATTCTCCCTTGAGTGGGAGGATTTGTGTTTCACAATGAAACTCATCAAGCTAGAGTTCAACTCAATCCCAACTATAAAAAGTATTATCCAATTATAATTAAAGGATAATTATAATTGAATGACTTATCAAAACATTCCTAAAAGTGACTTAAAAGTCAACTTTATAGTTTTGATCAATATCAAAAACCTTTTCCTAATTTGATTTGATAAATAATTCCAATTATCTATCACTTATCAAATAAGCTCTTTGATTCTTATCATACTATCACCAATAGTATGAAACTAAGAATCCAATTCTTAGTAGAAAAATATTTTTGATTTTTAATTAAACAATTAATTAATTACCAATTAATTAAATAATAAAATAAAACAAAGTAATTAGCTAAATATTTTAGCTAATGCCGCCCAACCCTAAATGTATGGGCCAAACTTTATTTTTCTATTTTATTAATCCCATTGGACTTCCACAAAAAGTCCACATGTGAACTAGACTCATTCTTACAAAAAGAAACAAGTCTACATGCCTTAAATAAATATATTAATATAATTTCAACAGCCCATTTATATTACATGTACTAACTATATTCTTAATATATTTACGGAATGTTAAAAACATCCCAAAAGACCACCCGAGGGATCATTGTTGGTTCCATTTCTTGATCAAAAATGGACCTTCACTAGTACCTTTATTCACCTACTTGTGTTCCATTCTCGGGTAATTATCGTTTGTTTTTAATGTTTTTATCTAGTGTACAGGTAATAAGGTTTTGTGCGTAATTGAAGAGCCTTGGTGGATTAAATTGCAGATTTGGGAGTGCACAGCTGTCATCTTTTGGAGGCTTCCATAAATTCTAAAAGATGAAATGGGTTGAGAGCCTTATATTTATGGAAAGGTCACGATGTCTACTTTCCGGAAAATTTTACAGTTTGTGATTCCGAGTTTTCTAGACGACGTTATGCTCATTTTCACAACAGTGCGCAGACTCACGACTTTCATGTCGAGAGTTAAGTCACGAGTCATGTTTCGGAGGCCATCATAAATTCTAGAGGATGAACAGGGTTTCGAGCTTTATATGTATGGAAAGATATAGATGTCGACTTTCCAATGCATTTACGGTTCGTGATTTGGAGTTTTCTAGAGGAAGTTATGGTCATTTTCGTAACAGTGCGCAATCTTGAAATTTGGACCAGTGAGCACCGCGACCAGATGAAACTTCAATTTTTTAGCAGTGAGCACCGCGACCACAACGTCGCGACCAGAGGTAGCAACCCATGGTCGCGATGGCGACACGATAAACTTATTTCCAATGTCTATAAGTAGAAAAAGGGCTCTAAAGAGAGGGAGTTCGGCTAGAGCTCAAAGGAGAGGACCAAGAGGAGACCAAGAGAAAAGAGAAGAGGCAAAAAGGGGAGAAGAAGATCACCTTGGAACCAAAAGGGATTGGATTCAATCCTTGAGCCAAAATCTCACCATCAAGCTTGGATTTGGAGAAAGTAGAAGCTAGACAAATTCACAATAAGGAGGAGGACGAAAGTTCATCACACCTAGAGTTTTTCTATCCCTTTCCTTCTTTATTTTCATGCTTGTAACTCTCTTTATTAATTGGAAAACATGTTTAGTTGTAAATCTTTGATTATGAACTAAATTTGTAAGTTAGGGTTTTGATGGATCTTATTCTATGATGATTGAATGAATTGATTGTTTAATTTGTTGTGGTTGATTGTTATGTTGTTGAGTGGTATTATTGTGCTTAATGCTTTTGAATGTGAAGGCCTACATTTAGATGATAAATTGGTTGTGTGTTATGTACCGAGAGGAAACGCCCACAATGTGCTCGATGTAATATCCACCACAAGTAGAATTAGATAGAGATATACTAATTTGCTTGTGTGATCATATAGGGTGTTTATTGTGACTAATACATTTTCATGCATTTGGATATGCCATCGAGAGATAGGATATTAGTGTATGTGGTAATAGGTCCGATTTACCTCGAGAGGGGACTTTGGATAATTTAGATAAACACGATCATCAACATGAATAATTAAACTACAACAATGTGCTTTCATGAAATTCAATTGGATAGATTAGGTGAATTCAAATACCCTAACTAATCTCTCATATTGGTTGTTTGCTTTATTTTTATGTTTTTATATTTCTATCTTTTATTTGCCTCTTCTAAACCTTTCGATTATCCAAATATAGGTAGGCTTGATTAATTTTAGTATTCAACGCCTAAATATCCCGTGGAGACGATAATTTACTCATCATTGTATTGCTTATGGCAACCCCGTATACTTGCGGGTACAAGAAGGCGTAACAAGTTTTTGGCTTCGTTGCCGGGGATATTTTAGTTGTGTTGATATTAATACCGATTAGGTCTATAGCTACTTTGGATTTGTATATATTTTATTTTTATTAATTTTGTTTTTCTTTTTCTGTACAGGACATGTATTCTTGGTATGAGGTGCAAGAGCTGACCAAGGAAGTGGTGACTAGAGACTATGAAGCATCTTTAGGCTGTTTCTTGTGTGGGGGGCTGCATGTGAGTACTGATTGTCAGGTGGGCAATCAGTTTGCTGAGAGCCGTTCTGATCAAATGCAGTAGGAGGGCTATGTACATTATCAACAGAACAACCCCTACCTTAGTTCGTACAATCCTGGGTGGCGCACTCATGCTGACTATTCATGGAGCAACCAGCAAGAAAATGGGTCAAGACTGGAAGACATTCTTGTCGACTACGTGACAAAGATGGAAATCCAGGAACAGCAGGAAAAAGATGCAGCTTTGGAAGACATGATTATTAAATTCATGATAAAGCTAGATGAAAAAATAGATTCCCAAGATGAGGCTCTGAAGAAGCTGGAAGCTAAACTTGATCAAGTTGCTCAATATACTCAAGTTGCTACCCAAAGCTTGGAGATTCAAATCAGCCAATTAGCTATAGAGATCCAATGGCAAGAGCACGAACCATATCCTATGGTGCAATGCAATGAAACGGCCGTGGAAATCGAAGAGCAAATTGAGCATCAGATTTGGGTTGATCAAGTAGAGATGGAAGGGAGTAAGAGTTTGTTGCATGAAGATGATACATCTACCCTTCCAGAGTCGCTTGAGATTTTTCTAGTCCAGAGTACCACTACAAAAGAAGAAAGCCACCAAGATACATACGTTTCTGTAGACCTCGGAGAAGGGAAACCCAAACCGCCTCCGCCTTTTGAGAAGCCACCACACTTGGGCCGTAACAAGATACCTTCGCATTCGAGGTATGCAGTGCTGGGCGAGTCGTCTTCTCTTCCAGTCATTTAGGTAGGATGATGCGGTAAGCTGATGAGGAGATACCAATTATGGGGCAGGTCGGCAAAAGCTCAAGCGATGAGGTAAAATCTGTACATTATTTTCTATTATTTTTTTCTTTTATTTTATTTTTATTTTTTTTAGTTTATTTATTATTTTTTTTTTTAGTGTTTCATAACTCTTTCCCATGAACCATATTAGAAGTGTTGTGCCTTGTGTTGAAAATACGAAGTACGGGGGCGTGAGGTTGGATGAAGTGATAGTTGTGGATATTTATGATTGTTAGTTGTTGATACTAGGACTGTTGTTCTGTGTTCATGTTTTTTTGCGTTTTTGTTTTTGTGTCTAGTTAGATTGTTTTTTTTTTTTAGTTTTTATTTCTAGTTTTTAGTTTTTATTTTCTTTGTAAGCCCCTTTTTCCTCGTACGTAAGTTGTTAAAACATTGAGGACAATGTTTATCTTAGGTTTAGGGGTGGTTTTTGGTTATTTTGTTTTCGTTTAATTTTTCTTGTGTTTTGGTTATGGTTAGTTAACGTATATCGGCTGGAAACCTAGACTTTCCTTACACGCATTTTGCGTTTGGAAGACTTAGGTATAACAATGCCACGTACATTTAGTCTTTGTATAGTGTGTTAAGGTTGTATATAGTGTGTTTAGTTTAGACTCTGAACATTTTAGAACCATTATTGTTGTCTTGTGTGCGCTTTCCGTTGATGCATAGTTGTTAGCTTTTTCAATGAATTTGAATTTGTTTGGGACCACTCAGAATTTTTTTTGTACCATGTTTTGTACCGCATTGTGTTGCACTTTGTTTATCTTCTTGTGAAAACATGTCATGTTCGATCGACTAGGATAAATAGTGGAGACTTACCCAGTGAGTTTTTGAGCTTATACGTTGTTATTTGAGAGGGTATTTTCGTTTCTACTCTGTAAACACTTATCTTCAATTTTGATTGATTAGTTTGGTCTCATTTAGGTTTTGCATTAAACATTTTTGAACAACTTATAAGATATCATGTGTTTATCCTATGTTTTTGTTGGTACTCCCTCCTAGATGTGATGTAGGCTATGCATGTTGAATCACTAAAAGAACCAAATATTCATCCTACCATTGTGTGTGCTTCAATAACCAATTTGAAGCTAAACACTTAGAAGCTTTTTCTTTCATCACCTATATAAATCCAAAACCAAGCTCTGAATATGAAATAGCCTTACCTTTTTAGCTTGGATCATTTTAAGATGAAAAGAAAAGAGAATAATTGCATAGATGAAATGTATATGAAATATGCCAAGGTAAATATTGCTATTGTTGTGATTGTTGAAAAAGAAAAGAAAACAAATGAAAAGAAAAGAAGAAACAAAAGGAATCATGCAAAGCATTGTGACATAAGAATTGCAAAAAATGAAAGAGAATGATTCATGTATTGAAAAATATCATGTAATCTCTCAATTTGATCGAAGACTTTTGCATTCCTTTTTACCATTTCTTTCTTAACCTATCACCCAATAGCCTCATTACAACCTTTATTAAGACCTACTGATCTTTTGGGGAGTTTAGCTTTAATGTAGAGGTTTTCATATTGATATCTTGTTCATAATGTTTGATTCCTTCAATGAGATGTATTTGCAACAAAATAGCGTTTTTCAAATTGATTTTCGCAAGCGATATATACTCGTATTTCTTTGAGCATAAATTCTTTCCGCATGTGTTTGATGAGTGTATTGTCTAGGTTCTGAACGATTTTCGAGAGAATTATCCTGAGAGGTTTAGAGTCGAGGCGAATTCCATCCTGGTTATTTGAACACAATTGTTTTCATTTTAAGATTCTTAGAGTGTTGGCATGTGTGTGGCAAGGGGTTCAAAGTTCTGATGAGGGGATGCTTTCAAATTTTTACTTATTCAATTTGTTAACTTTTATCTTAATGGTTTGTGTTTCATGTGGCAAATTTAATTGTTCTTCAATGTTCAAAGATGCATTTGTGGGTATCATAGCTGGTAAACCCTCACGAGACTATAACTCGTCCACTAGGGACACCTAGGGGTTTATGGCACATGCTAAGTGCCATCGTGTTACCTACGAAAGTGGTTTAAGCTAGTTGTTTGTTTCCTGTTATTTGTTATTTTGTTTTCCTTTCGTTTTGTTTGCATTTTTGTTTCGTTCCGATTTTGCTCGAGGACAAGCAAAAGTTAGGTTTAGGGGTATTTGTTGGTTCCATTTCTTGATCAAAAATGGACCTTCACTAGTACCTTTATTCACCTACTTGTGTTCCATTCTCGGGTAATTATCGGTTGTTTTTAATGTTTTTATCTAGTGTACAGGTAATAAGGTTTTGTGCGTAATTGAAGAGCCTTGGCGGATTAAATTGCAGATTTGGGAGTGCACAGCTGTCATCTTTTGGAGGCTTCCATAAATTCTACAAGATGAACTGGGTTGAGAGCCTTATATTTATGGAAAGGTCACGATGTCTACTTTCTGGAAAATTTTACAATTTGTGATTCCGAGTTTTCTAGACGACGTTATGCTCATTTTCACAACAGTGCGCAGACTCACAACTTTCATGTCGAGAGTTAAGTCACGAGTCATGTTTTGGAGGCCGTCATAAATTCTAGAGGATGAACTGGGTTTATATGTATGGAAAGCTATAGATGTCGACTTTCCAATGCATTTTACGGTTCGTGATTTGGAGTTTTCTAGAGGAAGTTATGGTCATTTTCGTAACAGTGCGCAATCTTGAAATTTGGACCAGTGAGCACCGTGACCTAGTACCGCGACCGCCGGTCGCGATGAAACTTCAATTTTTTGGCAGTGAGCACCACGACTACAACGTCGCGACCAGCGGTAGTGACCCACGGTCGCGATGGTGATGCGATAAACCTTATTTCCAATGTCTATAAGTAGAAAAAGGGCTCTAAAGAGAGGGAGTTCGGCTAGGGCTCAAAGGAGAGGACCAAGAGGAGACCAAGAGAGAAGAGAAGAGGCAAAAAGGGGAGAAGAAGATCACCTTGGAACCAAGAGGGATTGGATTCAATCCTTGGGCCAAAATCTCACCATCAAGCTTGGATTTGGAGAAAGTGGAAGCTAGGCAAAAAGTGGAGAAAGAGGACAAGTTCATCACGCCTAGAGTTTTTCTGTCCCTTTCCTTCTTTATTTTCATGCTTGTAACTCTCTTTATTAATTGGAAAACATGTTTAGTTGTAGATCTTGATTATGAACTAAATTTGTAAGTTAGGGTTTTGATGGATCTTATTCTATGATGATTGAATGAATTGATTGTTTAATTTGTTGTGGTTGATTGTTATGTTGTTGAGTGGTATTATTGTGCTTAATGCTTTGAATGTGAAGGCCTACATTTAGATGATAAATTGGTTGTGTGTTATGTACCGAGAGGAGACGCCCACAACATGCTCGATGTAATGTCCACCACAAGTAGAATTAGATAGAGATATACTAATTTGCTTGTGTGATCATATAGGGTGTTTATTGTGACTAATGCATTTTCATGCACTTGGATATACCATCGAGAGATAGAATATGTGGAACATGTCCGATTTACCTCGAGAGGGGACTTTGGATAATTTAGATAAACACGATCATCAACATGAATAATTAAACTACAACAATGTGCTTTCATGAAATTCAATTGGATGGATTAGATGAATTCAAATACCCTAGCTCATCTCTCAATTTGGTTAGTTTATTTCATGTTTTATGTTTTATATTTTTTATCTTTTAATTCGTTCTTTTAAACCTTTCGATTATCCAAATAAAAATAGGATTGGTTAATTTTAGTACTCAATGCCTAAATATCCCTGTGGAGACGATAATTTACTCATCATTTTATTACTTGTGCCGACCCCGTATACTTGCGGGTACAAAAAGGCCTAACAATCACACACCCTTGGCCGCCCATTCTAGGTACTTTGACAAGTTACCGCGTGTTTTGATCGAACACAAGCATGCACCTCTCAAACCTTTTGGAAAAATTCCAAAATCAATTCTTAAGATGGATCAATTAAATGATCCAGTAGAATATAACAAGTGATCAATTCAAATTCGTGTGGATTGGGGATCTTGGCGGACTTTCTAAATCTAAGCTCCAATAGACACAACCTAATCACAATCAACAAATGATTCACTTAGGTCCGATCCATTAATTTGAGTTCATTCCACTAAAGAACTAAAATTAAACTCTTAAATAAAGATAGAATAAGTGAGCGTACAAATTCGTACCGTAGGCAACATAAATGGAGAAAGTGTATCCTTGTGAAAAATACCAGTAATTGCCAAGAACTCATAGATCGTCTATAGCTCTCCAAGTTACCATATTTACTCATATGACCATGTTTTCGAACCTGGATATTTTGACTTGTCCAGAAGCCATGTTTCAATAGTCACTATTTAAAACTTAACATTAAGATTTAATATCCAATACTTCAAAACATTCATATGATGGTATTCTACTAACATTTGCTAGGCAGTCACGATGTCCATTTCCATAAATGATGTCCTCTATCGATATACACGTGAATACCGCCAAACCATCGAGATAGACTATGCGATATAATCATACTCATTGATAGCTCAAATGATAACGCATGCAACCATAAGTCCATCATTTATCTCAGTATTGAGATAGACTCTCCGATTGTCTCAGTTGACTACTTTTATCCACTGACAGTTGCAGATGAAGTTTTCTACAGTGATCCTATTTAATACACCCAGTGCACTAGATTCTTTTGTCCAAAGACACTTCGATGATTTTAGACTCGCAAGACAACTTGACTGATCCATTTACGAAGACCTTGACAGCTAAAGTGTTCGAAGGCCACCTATGACAGGCCCCTAACTTACTATCTCCCATTAAGTAGCCTGCCTGCACTCCACGGTAGCTTCCCAGTCGAGGCTTGCCTCGCTGAAAGGCTTCCGTGAAGGTAAGCTGTTTCTTTATTCTGAAAATCCTAGTAAAAATTTTTTTTTTTATAAAAATTTTGGCATAGTCTCCTCTGTTTTTCTGAGATTACCAAATCTTGGAGACCTGCATAAAAACTTGAACACTTCTATAAAATTCCAAATCTCAACTACCGTGGACCTCCGGTCCATCTCAAATCAACCACAAATTAAATCACAAATTTCAAATAATAAAATACTGAACTTTAACAATATACATTTTACATAATAGTTACAATCAAACATAATACATAATTCTAAAACTGTCACAGCAATGTCTGACTGGTCCTGCTAGTCCTAGGAGTCCCTACAACGTCTGCACCTGTACCTGTACCTGGGGAGGTTGGTTTATAAAACATAAAAACGTAATGAGCTAAACGAGCTCAGTGAGTGTTATCTTTTTCTAATAAATCTAATATTTCTGATTTAACCTCCCTCAAATTTTACTGAGAAGAATAATAATTGGTTTTCCGAAAATACTGAAAGAATACTAATAAAACCTTTATATTTACTGAACACTGTACTAAATTCTGTTTAATAGAATTGACGTACTGAAATTCCAAAATAATGAATCTTTTATTACTTTCTGAAAACTGTAGTAAAGTAAATAACTTAATAATAAATTAATTTTTTTTTTTTGAAAACTGAACTGAAATCCGAATCATACTGAAATCTTTTCCTGATAATTATACTGAAATTTATTTTCTGAAAACTTTACTGAAACCTGAACTGATAAACTATTTCTGAAATCTATTTCCTGAAAACTATTCTGAAATCTATAGTGAAAACTATACTGATATCTAACTTTTGAAAACTGTTCTGAAAACTATACTGAAAACTTTTCAAACTTTCTGTTATTGCTGAAAACTGATAAACTGAAATACTGCATACTTTTTGAAGACTAAAAAGCTGAGATAATATATATATACTTTATTTGTCTGAAAACTGAAAAGCTGAGAAAATATACTTTTACTTTCTGATAATACTTTTCTGATAAAGCTTTTCTGATAATGCCAATGGAACCCATATCTGATAACTGATAATCCATAGGGAGACTCAATTGGCGCCGCACCATATGGAGGGTGACACCAAGCGACCAATCTGGCGCCGCACTGGTGACTTTGATAATCTGATAAAAGACATCTCACTGTCTATATAGCGGAATTCTGCGTCGCCTACATATAGTGAGACAACACCCTATAAGTGTGTGGATGACTGACAGACTCGACAGACTCAACCTGACAGGCCCCTAACCTACTATCTCCCATTAGGTAGCCTGCCAGCACTCCACGATAGCCTCTCAGTCGATGCTTGCCCCACTGAAAGGCTTTCGTGAAGTTAAGCCATTTCTTTTAACTGGAAATTTGAGTAGGAAAATTTTTTTCCACTGCTATTCTCTTCTCTCTTCTTCTTTTTATTTCTTTCTCCTTCTCTTTTGGCCGGCTTGCTTCTTCTACTTTCCTCCTCTGCCACTGCTCTCCTTTCCTTTCTTCTCAAATTTTCTGGATTCTTCTCTCTCTCATCTCTCTCTGTTTTCATTTTCTGTTTTCTTTTTTCAATTTTTCTGATTTCTAACACACACACACACACACACACACACAGAGATATATATATATATATATAATAATTTCAGCTTGCCCCTATACACTTTAAATTTATAATATGACCACAACCATAAAGTTTAATCACATGATCTTGGTCAACAATATTTTGATTTATAATTTAATCCATAATAATCCATTAACTCTTTTCCACAAAAATTCATTTCAATTTACTTTTCCATCAATTAATTAAATTAAAATCTCATATCATAAAATATATTTTAACTTCCAATAAATATTCTTCATACTCCAATTTATGGAAATCTTCACTATGTTCTCCAAAACTTATAATTGGATTTCGTATATACTTTACGAAATCTTACTAATCGTCCAATAAATTCCATTACAGTACCGTACAATCAATTTTGGAAAAATATATTACAATACCTATACGTGTACAGTACAAACTATCGGGAGGGTGTATAACACAACTCCCTTGGAGTTAGCGGACTGTCCCTCCCCTTAACTTGCCCTACACAAATGGGGTATACCGGCCGGGTCTACTGCTGATAATCTGATAACTAATAATATGATAACTGATGGGTATCCTATTGGCCTGAAAATATTTTCTTTTTGTCTAAAACGTTCATAAAACATATTTCTTAAATTAAATCTCATGTATGAATATTTTCTCAAGCGAAAATAAACTTAAAACTTCTGAGATAAAAATCAAGGCATCAATTTTGCTTAAATTATAAACTCATATAATTAACAAATATATGCAAAATCTTAAAATGCCAAATCAAACTTGAAAGGAAATATACTAAATACAATTCAATCAAAATATATTTTCGTATTTATTTGGATAAAAATAATAACTTATTTAACTTTATGTAAATCATATTTATAAATAAAATTCACTTTTCGGAAACTGATTTGAATACTCACGTACATAATGCTAATAAAATAAAACTCGCTTTGCTTAAAACTAATTCAACACTTACTTAAATAAACTCAAGACTTCGTAAAACACACTTATGTAAAAATACTGTAAATTAAACACTCACTTGTTTTTGGAATTCCCTAAGCTTTGATGCTCTGATTCCTTTGTCTCACTACATTCCTTGTCTTTCCATATAATTTCTTACTTCTCCCACACTAAGGAGATTTCTCCCTAAAATAAAATAATATATTTCCAATCAATCATAAATATAAACACTACAATTCACCCAAAAGCTCAATTAACATACATAAGGCATTTAAATTATAAAATGCCAACATTCAAGTTTTTTATTTCCTTTTCCTTTTTCAATTTCTTCATATCTAACACAAGCAATTACATTTATATCCACTAAAAATTACGTCATTATAACATATAACTATATATACATTGAATCATTCAATTTCTCTTTTGACCGAATTTCATGTATCACAATTCAACATGTTTTCTTTAATTTTCTAGCCACCAATTTGTATCACAATCACACAAATATAATTTCTAATATCTTAATTATATATAAATTGAAATCTCTACACTAAAATCACTATCAATCCTAACTTTAACTTACAAATTCACTTTCATACAATTTATATCCACTTTCATACTTTAAAAATTAAATTCAACATCATTCCAAATAATTACTACAACTCTTATCAACCACCAAACACAACATAACAAAACTTCATAATGCTAGTTCACAAATTTAGGAGTTATTTTGATTCCTTACTTAATGATTCCAAATTCATGCCATCAATTAACTCAATAACACTCCAATTATTCAAATAATCTCTCAATTTAAAAGTTCACTTAAAATCATCAAATCCCCAAAATTTTACCTTACTAATTTTCTTAATTTTCACTTTAATCAATTCAAATCCAACTAATTTCAAACAAAACACCACAAAAGCTTAATCAAATACTAAAATCAACAAAACCCATCATCTTCTTTACTTCCAACAATCAAATTTCACTTTATATTCAACAATCATATCAAAACTCAAGAAACTAGATAAAAATGAAAATAACCCACAATTCTTACCCAATGTTCTCCTCTTGCTCTTCTTCTTCTTCTTGTTGGTTGACCGAACTCACCTCTTCTTTTCTTTCTTTTCTTTTTTCTTCTCTCTTCCTTCTTTCTCTCGGCTTCTTCTTCTTCTTCCTCCTTCTTCGGCTGCTGCTTCTTCTTCTCCTTTCTCTCTTCTTCTTCTTTTTCTTTTTTTCTTTTTCTTCTCCCTCACGGTTTCTGCTATCTTTTTCTTCTCCCTTTTTTTGCACAATTTCTGCTCTCCTTTTCTTCCTTGGCCGGCTGCTCTCTCTCTCTTTTATTCCTTCTTCTTTCTTTCTCTTTCTTTCTTCTCTTTTCTTTCTTCCCTTTCTCTTTTTCTCTCTTGGCCGAGTTGCCTCTGTTCTGTTTTGTTCTCTAGAATTTTCTGGTCTATTTGTGTTTTCTGGTTCACTTTAGTTTTAAGTGAGTGGAATTCTCCACTAAAATATATATATATATATATATATATATATATATATATATATATATATATATATATCTTATAATTGCAACTAGTCCCTTGACATTTTAATATCATAAAATGACAACAATTTGACACTTAATCATATGATTTTGTCCAATAATATTTTGCCACATTTCATTTCATTCATTTCTCCTCCCACTAATTCTTGACTTGGCATATCATAATTGATTCCTTTTATTTCACATGGATTGTGCTCCTTTAGAAGGAAATTTTCCATAGAAATCCACTAACTCTTAACTTTTATTTGTCTATATGGTTAACTTTGATTAATCCATTTGTACACCTCAAAATTAATCCACCAACATTACTTTTCCACCACATTTAAACACCAATTAAATTACAATCTCATATTATAAAAATATATATTAACTTCCAATAAATATTCTTAATACTCCAATTTATGGAAATCCTTACTATGTTCTCCAAAACTTATAATTAAATTTCTTATATACTTTATGGAACCTTAATAACCTTCTGGAACCATTCCAAATACTTTCCAAGTCTCTGATACCCGTTTTCGAAAATCTCCGGATCCATCCAATAGATTTTATTATAGCACCCTTAACATTTGATTTACTCCTAATAAAGGCTTATCTATTTACTTGCGTACTGTACAATAAATTTTGGAAAAATATATTACAGTACTTATACATACAATACATAATATCGGAAAGGTGTATTACAATTCCCCCCCCCCCCCCCCCCCCTATAAAATTTCATCCTCGAAATTCATATGAGCTACCTATTAAAGATAAATTTACTGATAATACATCTGATCTTTTCGGTTCTAGTTGCTCTAAGTTTCTCAGGAGGGTTTTGAGTGACTAACGAAAAAGAAAAGTTTTTTGTTTCTCATCCTCAGGTACACAATTCGAAGAAAGGGAGCCCACACTCCAAGGTGATCCACATTCGTGAAAGATTGAAAGATCTTGCAGTTCATAATCGACGCAACGTCAAGCCTCATGTAATTCAAAAGGTATGTTACCTTTTGTTATATATATTTAATTAACTATGGGTTAAGATCTCTTTTGGAGAAAATTTTAAAACGTACCAATGCAAAAATATTTGTTTTTTGCGCCTTCCACTGTGCCGTACTCACCATTTTTCCTACAATTGGTATAAGACACTGGTTGTACCCATAGTTAATTAAACGTATATACATGGATTTTTCTTTTAATTGTGTATGGATAAATATGCATGTTTTAGAAAGAGATGGCACTCTAGGTATTCTTTTATATATTATATTGGAATGTATGAATTATATAAAGTGAACTGTTATCGCTCGATTTTGGTCCTAGAATTTCAATGTATTTTTATTTGGAGTTGTAACAAGAAGGGTGGCCTATTATCGCCATAATTTCCTTCTTGATAGTTGTTAGAAGTTTTTTTTATTTTATGTAAAAACTGCTATAATTCGTTCAAGATTCGAAGACACGAAGGATTGAAGAATTCGAAGTAGAAAAACGAGACGACGAAAACCCAAAAGCACCCGCGAGCGCAAGACAGCAAGCACGCACACTAGGTGTGCAAGCACGCTTGCTGCATGCACTATGTGTGGCCCTAGGGGCTGTACGCGTGTGGGGCCCACCTAAGGAAGGGCAAGGCACGCACGGCCTTCCTAAGGCAGTATGCGCGCGGCCCAGCAAAGGCTGTGCGCGCGCGCAGCCAAGGAAAGCTAGGCTTATCTAATTCCCATCGAGGATAAACTATGCAATATAATCGTACTTATTGACAGCTCAAATGATAATGCGTGCAACCATAAGTCCATCATTTATCTCAGGATTGAGATAGATTCTCCGATTGTCTTAGTAGAATACTTTTATCCACTGACGGTTGTAGATAAAGTTTTCTACAGTGATCCTATTCAATGTACCCAGTGCACTAGATTATTTTGTCCAAAGATACTTTAATGATTTTAAACTCATTGTAACATACTCTCCCGATAGCTTGTACTATACATGTATAGGTATTGTAATATATTTTTTCAGAATTTATTGTACGGTACACGTGTGAATAAATATGCCCTTATTATGAATAAATTGGATGTTAGATGTATTAACGGTACTATAATAGAATTCATTGGACGGATCTGGAGGTTTTCGAAAAGGTGTTCGAAGACCCAAAAAGGTTACGAAATGCAACTGGACGGGTATTAAAGGCCCTAAAATGCACTACCGGAACCTAAACGGCACTTCCGGAGGAAATTCGGACGATTCCGATAATATTCAAAAAATTTCAGAATCGATACGAAAACTATTTTAGGAAACCAAAATAATGTTCGGAACAGTTTTGGATGGTTAGTAAGACTCCGTAAAGTGTATATGAAATTCAATTATAAGTTTCGGAGGTCATAGGAAGGATTTTCATCAATTCAGAGTATTAGGGATATTTTTTAAAGTTAAATAATAAATATTTAGTGACACATGAGATGGTGTAATTTAATTGGTGTTTTAAATGAGATGGTGCAATTTGATTGGTTGATGGAAAAATAATTTAGGTGTTGTAATTTAATTTGTGTTTTAAATGTGGTGGAAAACTAATTTAAGTGGATTAATGTGAGGTGAACAAGTGGATTTTTTTTATGGAATTAAGTGAGTGGATTTTTATGGAAGTTGGTTGAAAGTCAACAAACCATTAGAGTTTAACCAATCAAATATCAACATCTTTAACCAATGGCACTCTTGTAAATTTTAAAATAGTTTAAGGGCAAGAGTTAAGGAACTAAAGGATAAGTCATGAAACAAATCAAGAAAGAAAAGAAGAGAAGAAAATCGGCCAAGAGAGGAAAAGAAGAAGAGAGGTTCGGTCAAGGAAGAAAAGAAGGAGGAAGAGATCCAAGGTGTTTTTCAAACCATTCTCAATTGTTCTCAAAGCCATACAAGTTTAACTTACAAGCCTAGAAGCAAGATTCACTCATATTAAGTGAAATCAAGTGGTAAGTGCACTAATTTTGTGAATTGTAAAATAAATTCTTGGGTTTTTGATTCTTGGTGTTTGGGTGATGATTTTGATGCATGAATTTAGGGATTTTGACATCAAACAAGTATCCAAGCCAAGCAAGAGGATTTAAGGTTATAAGGTGTAAGGTGAGTTACTAGTTTGTTGGGAATTTTTGAAGTAAATTTGAATTGATGTTATAATTAGTTTAAATCAAGTTGGATGGTGTTGAATTTGATGTTACTAAGCAAAGGAAAGTCATGTATGTTAAGTTGATAAAGATTAGTATGTGATCAAGATAGTGTTTGGTGTGACTTTGCTTGAAAATTTCAATCTATGCATGCTAAGGCACTAGTACTGAAATTGATGTAATTTTAAGCAAATTATGTTATGAAATTGAAAGAAACTTTTTAGGGAATGCATGATGGATTTCAGCCAGCCATGTGTGTGATGTTTAAGTTATATTTTTCTTCATGTTAATGTGTAATAATGGTTATTCAAGTGTGGTTAAATGGGAGGAAGTGATAGAAATTGAAAAGAGAAGAAGAAAGTGTTAAGTGTTGAAAGTATATGGTGACATGGGCTCTTGTGAAGGGCCAAAATGATATGTGATTTAATTGGGTAAATTTTATGCCTAAGAATGTGTCTAAACATCACACTTAAATGTAAGAACTTAAAGGAAAAGGATCGAAAATAAAATGGTCAAGTTATGACCAAAACAATGGCGTAAGAATTAGGAAATTGTTTTAAGTGGTTTGGATGATTTTAATTGCTCTTGTGCAACTGATTGTGTGATTGAGTTTGAGTGTGGCTTTTTCTAAAAAGGAGAATGTGAAAAAGTGTAGGAAAATCGGAGTGGTGCTCAGAAAGTTAGTAACGAAAGGTGAGTGTTAAACCACTTCATGCAAAATGTATTTCATTTTAGTAATATTGTCAAGCAAGTGTTTAAACTATTTTATTCAAGTGAATGTATAAAACTATGTTATGCAAAACGAATTTCATTTTAATAATATGTTTTATGTGAGTGTTTAAACTATTTTATTCAAGCGAATGTTAAAACTACTTTATGTAAAGTGTTGTTGATTTTTACGTTTTATGTAAGTTTATGGCAAGTTATCATTTTATTCAAGTGAATGTTCAAATTATTTTATGAAAGTGCATTTGACTTTCATAATATGTTTCATACAAATTATGGAAAGTTATTATTTTATTCAAGTTAGTGTTAAATTTATTTTATGAAAAGTGCATTTCATTTTAGTAATATGTTTTATATAAATTCATGGAAAATTATGATTTTATTCTCTAAATATAGCCATGATTTTGAAATTGCAAATAAACTAAAGATTTCAAGATTTTTGGCCCATAACAAATCCCTAGTATTCAGCATTCAGAAATCAGTATTAAGAAACCGATCAAAGGTATTCTGAACGTGCATGGCAAGTCAAGGTTTGGGTGTCATACTAACCATAAATCCTGCCAAGTAGGCAATTGGGCTAGTGTGTCAGTTGTCAGTATGTCACCCTCTGCACGTTTCGGGGTATATATTGAGTTAGCGCACTAGCTTCCACGTGGCGATGTAGAATTTCCACTACATAAATCGATTTATTCATTAGATGGGCTCGTGGGGCAAACCTAGACAGAGGCCAGTATAGGCGAATCTCGGACCTCAGTATGAGCTCGCAAGGCAAACCTGGACCAAGGCTCAGTATAGGCGAATCCCGGACCCAGTACGATGTGAACGTGAGATTCCTCGTACTTTATCTAGGGTATTCTCAGGAAAAAGGCCATTAGTGGTTGGTGATTTTCAGTAGTAATATTTTCGATGATTTTATAACCACCACTGAGAACAGTTTTCAGGAAACAAATTTCAAAACAGTTTTTATGAAAAAGATTTTAGCACAGTTTTCAGTGAACATAAAAAGTTTGATTATTATGCTTTTTAGTACAGTATTCAGAAAACAGAAAATTTTTTACTATTATGCTATGTATTTCAGTACAGATTTCAGTATAGTTTTTATGAAACAGATTTCAATGCAGTTTTCAGAAAACAGGAGAAGGTTTATTATTATGTATTTAATACCGTTTTCAGGAATCAAAAAAATTTTATTATTATGCATTTAGTACAGTTTTTATGAAAAGAAGAAAGATTTTATTATTATGCATTTCAATACAGTTTTCAGAAAATCAGGGAGGTTTGAATTAAAAAGATTACATTTGTTTAGAAACTAATAACACTCACTGAGCTCGTTTAGCTCATTATATTTTTATGTTTTATAAACCAACTTCCTATGTACAGGTGCAGATGTTGCAGGGATTCCCAGGACCAGCAAGACTAGTCAGACATTGTTGTGACTGTTTTAGAAATATGTATTATGTTTATTTGTAACACTCATGTAAAATTATATTTTGAAAAATACTTTAAGTATTGTTTGTTTAGTACACAAATATTTTATTTCAAATTGGATTTGTCCACTTTGAAATTGTAATTGAGTTGTGTTGTATTTTTATGACAGACCTGAAGTCCTAAGGGTAGTAGAGAAAGTATTTGATATTTAGAAGTGTTTTTAAATTATTTTACAGATAATGGGAATTGTCCAAAATACAGCCGTCATACTGCCAAAATTTTAATAAAGTAGTTTTGTATAAAAAAAAAAATTTACTCAGATTTACAGGATAAGTAACGGTTTAACTTCACGGAAGCCTTTCAGTAAGGCAAGCCTCGACTGAGAAGCTACCGTGGGGTTGCTAGCAGGCCGCGTAGCGTAAGATAGTAGGTTAAGGGCCTATTACTCATCATATCAAATTTGATCCTGCTCAAATGCTAACAAAAGAATCTACAACTTTAACCAAACAAAGGTGCCCAACCTTGCGTCTTAAGTTATGAATGTTATTCGAGACTAATTAAAGAATTGTGTCTACCTTATATATATATATATATCCAAATGTATGAACAATTCTTTTGTTTCTCATAGTCTTTTGACTTTATGATTATTTACTTTTGACAATTGATATAATTGCTATAAGATTTGTTAAAACAGAAATCACTTTTATTTATATGAGATCGATTGTCAAATACAATACTACACTCTTGCTATTGAGCATAATCCTAACACTTGGTTCCTCCCACAGCTGATATGAACTTGGTGGAATGCACATGGATCTTTAGAGTGAAGTATAGGCCTGATGGTACAGTTCTTAAGCATAAAGCTCGGCTGGTGGCAAAATGTTTTTGCCAAACAGTAGGGCTGGATTATTTTGACACATTCTCACCTGTGGGCAAGGCTGGAACTATTAGAGTTATTTTCTCTATAGTAGTTATAAAGCATTGACATATGAGGACTTAAAAGAAGGAGTATACATGGTGCAGTCTAAAGATTTTCAGCATTCAACCTTTCCTTCACATGTGTGTCAGCTTAACAAGGCTTTCTATAGATTAAAACAGGCCTCTATGTCATGGTTTCATAAGCTCATATCAGCCCTTGTTTAATGGAGTTTCAAAAATTTCGTTTTAGATTCATCATTGTTCTTTAAACATCAAGGTTCTCAAATACTGTTTTTACTTGTATATGTTGATGATATTTTGATTACAGGTGATTGTCTTCAGCTAGTTTAATATGTGATTCAACAATTACATCAAAATTTTGATCTCAAAACCCTTAGCTCAGTCGACTACTTCTTGGGTTTGAGGCCTTTAGGGACAACTCAGGTCTCTACCTAACTCAACCAAAGTATGTGCTTGATCTTCTCAAGAAGACCAACATGTTTAATAGCAAGCCTTACAACACTCCTGTCTGTGCTGACACCAAACATTCACTTCATGAAGGGGAACCTTTCAGTGAGCCATCAGTTTATAGAAGCACAATTGGGACCTTGCAGTACCGTACAAATACAAGTCTAGATATTTATTATATAATTAACAAGTTAAGTCAGTTTCTTCAAGCTCCTACTCAATTTCATTGGCAAGCTTGCAAGCGTGTGCTGAGATACTTAAGGGGAACTATTCACAAGGGTTTTCACTTCAAACCGGTTGCTCTTTCTCCATCTTTTTCTCTTGATGCTTACACTGATACTGATTGAGCCAGCAGTGTTGATGATAGGTGTTCTACTAGTGGCAGCTGTGTTTTTGTTTTTGGTAATCTTGTATGCTGGAGTTTCAAGAAGCAACAAGTAGTTGCAAGGTCCAGCACTGAGGCTAAATATAGGGCTATGGCACAACTCACCTATGAGGTTCTTTAGTTGCAATCTCTTTTTAAAGAACTTGGCATTCCTCTTGCTGATTATGCTATAATATGGTGTGACAATATTAGAGCCAATTCTTTGGCTAAAAACCCTGTCTTTCACAGTCGAACGAAGCATATAGGTATTGACACACACTTTATAAGAGAGAAACTTATGGTAGGGCTCATTGAGCCAAAGTACATTCCCACTGAATGTCAAAAAGCTGATGTTTTCACCAAGGGCCTTACATGTGATCGCTTTGATTTTCTATGCTCCAAGTTGAATTTGGTGAATTCTCCCCAATTTAGCTTGCGGGGGGATGTAAAGGATAATGTTGTAGAATCACACCAAGTTCAAGAGAAGCATCAACAGCCTTGCAACAATCATAGCAAGATTAATTATCAGCTCAAGTCAGGTAACTTGCCTAGCAAGTCTATCAAGCATCTCGGGTCTGCAAGGCATGCAGAGCATCCACGGGACTGCAACCAATTACAACTCCAACTCTTCAACATCTCATCATCCTGATTATCATCAGGTCAAGAGCAAAGGATCGAAGTGTAAACTGGAAAGGCATGTGATCAGCCTTGGTAGTTAGTTACAAGGAGGACTAATTAGTTAGTTAGATCAAGTTGCATACAAGTTGGTTAATGATTATTAGATGTCAATGAAATGTACTGAAGAAACTCAGTTTTTAGTCTAGCGTCATTTCATGAAACACTTAGTTCATTCTATCAAACACGTACATTTGTTTGTTAATCTTTTCAGGTATAATTAATATATGGATTGATTGGGGTTGATAGAACTATGTATGACCTAATGATCCATGCAGTTGTCATTTGTCTCTGTGTAGAGACTCATTGGTACAAGGTCTTAGGTAAAATTTCATATTGTTTCAAAAAACAATAAAATAATAAAATTCATATATGTGCAAGCACCTGCAAGTCACACTTTCGGATATATAAATCGGGGTGCTTTTGAGTTTGAGGTCAGTTTTCATCTGCTTCTTACCTCACATGCTATGCTTTTATATTTTAAGCTTTTTTAGGTTTTGGGTTTATATTTGTGTTCGTGTGATAGTTTTATGTAAGCAGTTAGTACTGAAGAAGATGTCATAATATCTGCTCCTTTCTATCAATTCTGTTTGTTTACCAAGAAAAAAATAAAATAATGATATGGAAGGAAAGAAGATATGGAAATGTGAAATATGATTGAAAGAAAATGATCTGTTTGGCTGGTCACAAACAAAACCAATGTTTTGCAATATTTTTAGTTTGTTTTGTTTTGTCTTGTTTGTTTTTGTTTTTGCAATATTTTTTTTTGGTCGAATTATATTTATCCAAATTATTTTTATTAAAATGTCTTCCTTCAAAATTGTTTTTGCAATATTTTGTCCAAATTATTTTTATTAAAATGTCTTCCTTCAAAAATTTGGGTTTTTTTAAATAAATTTTTAATACTTTAAAGATGAAAAGTGATGACATAGATTTTGGTTAGGAATATTATTAAAATCTTCCCTATAATTTGGTGTATTATTGAAAATCCCCCCTCTAGCTAGTTTTATTTATGGCCGAACTTCCACACATGATTTCATGTTATAGTCAATTTTCTCCTACTGTCAGTTTTAATTACTAAAATACCTTTGACCGTTAATTTTTCTTTTAGAAATATTACTAAAATACCCTCTAATTTGGTGTATTAGTCAAAATCTAACCCTATTTTTATTTAGAGAAAATTGCACTAATACCCCTGATTTTAGGTGTAAATGCACTCTTGGATAAAAGATCCGTTAATTGTAGGAACTTCCCCTTATTTTCGTTGACCTAACGATTGACCAGACAAACTCTTAACATAGGAGGGTGAAGTACCAAAATGTCCCTTGCCCATAATCAACTTCTGACAAGTGACTAAAAATGATTGATGTGACATGTCAATTTAGTGGGATTTGACAGCAATCGTTTTTGTTTGATTTTTTAATTTGAATTTTTTTTTGTTGCAGTCACTAAAAGTTCTCAAAGTGGCAATGGCATGGTTAATGGAAATATTAAATTTTTGAGTCAGAAGCTAACGTATTAAAAGTTATACTTTTACTGTGAAAGAGAAAGGTGCAATTACTACTCATTCGGGTTTTTAGATGAAGACATGTTCACAACACTTGATATTTGTAGTGTTCACAACACTTGATATTTGTAGTGTTGTAGACCAGAATGGAGATATATATGATGAGAAGCACATGTTGAATGAATTTAGAAAAAAGTTCAAACATGTCATTTTGTGCTTAGAGAAAATGGGGAAACATAATCAGAAAATGGTTTAGAGCAATAACAGTATGAAACACTTACTAGTTATTAACTTGTTTTGCTTTGTTGTGCCAGTGTTTATTGTAATTGTTGTTTTTGCAAAGAAGTAAAAAGATACATTTCAACTTCACGACATTGGTATTTTAAACTGCATTGAATATTAGATTACTAACATTGTACTGAATAAATATCATAAAGTTAAATGTCATCAATAAGCCGTAACCTATCTTGAAAGAATAAATACCATCCAAACAAAACAAAAACCCATAAGAAACCCTAAAATAAAGGAAAGAAAGTTTCTAGGTTGGCGGTTCATCTTTAAGCTTCTAACATCTTCACCAATTGCTTCAACTTTGGTAGATAATATATCAATTACTTCAAGGTTGTTTTTAAACGTATTGACCTCAGTTGGAGTTACCCAATCAATAAATTTTCTACAATTTCTGCATCACCAGTATAAACGATTCATATTTCTCTCTGTTTTTGATCTCATACACTTCCAAGGGGTAATGCAACAACTTATGCATCCACTTTGACTTTCACTTGTGTAGCTAAATATTCCGAAACAAAATCAAAAAAATTGAGAGAGTGGAATTAGGAGGGGAATTGACCAGAAGCATCTAAACCCTAGGATCAACATGTATTATTCTAACATTTCATTTAGCAAACCCAAAAGTCATATTCCCCGAGACCAACATTGTAAAGTAAAATACTTTTCGTACATATAAAGTGCCAAAACATTATTCATCATAGAACTTAGGACACTATGAAATCAAAGAAAACATATACGCATATCATGGACAAGGAAACACCCTATAAAACCCTAAAAACACTTTAATTCACAGTATAAATCCATACTTTATCAACCTGCAAAGTACTCCAAAACTTTCCTCACTACGTACACGTCCTTCTTAGAGTGATAACAAGGCAACGATTTAGGGCTATGTTTGATTACGTTGTGTTTGTGAGTGACGAGAGAAAACAGAGAATAAAATGAAAATATACAGAAGTGTATAACGCCACTAATTTTTCATAATTATAAAAAGTATTATTATTAATTATTATTAAGCATGTAACAGTCAAGTATGTGATTTAACTTGGTGGAAAGTATATATTTGCTATATGGTGTATAAATGAATAGTGATTTTAACCGAGTTAAATCTCATTAGAGATATTATTGTCATGGTACATTTGGATGATAATGGGTCCAATTAAATATTGGTGAAGTCAATTTGGTAATTGGATAAGTGTGGAATATTTTTGGAATAATTATCGAGATGGAATGTGATTAATTGTATATTGGTTACCATTTTAGAATTTTAGAAAATCAAGGGGGCATGTTGTAATTAAGGATATATATATATATATATGTGTGTGTGTGTGTGTGTGTGTGTGTGTGTGTGTGTGTGTGTGTGTGAGTGGAGGTAGCTGGCTCCACTCACACAAATAAAACATATATATGTGTGTGTGTGTGAGTGGACTGCCTCCACTCACACCAATCAAAATAAAAAAATAAAAGTCAAACAAAACAAGAGAATTACACATGCAACCAGGAGCCAAAACCAGAAAATATAGAAATAGAAAGCAGAGAGTGAGGCGGCCAAGAGACGAGAGAAAAGAAGAAGAAAAAAAGAAGAAGAAGAAGAAGAAGAAGCTTGGCCGAGGGAGAGAAGGAAGAAGTTGGAAAAGAAGAAGTTTGTGAAGAGAAGAGTATTAAAGTTTGGTGACTTTCGTTTTTGAATTTTCAGATTTTCTAGAATATTTCAGAATAGTTATATTATATTGTTTTTAGTTTATTTGAGTTATATTGTTTATGATTTGTTGTTTGAAATTGATTTTGGGATGATTTGGATTACCTTTATTTGAAATATAACTTGGATCCGTAATATTGTTTACGAAAAATATTCTGAATTGATTTTCGATATGATTTGATTATAGTATTATTACGGAGAATATGGTTAAAAGCGATCTGGTATATATTGTTTTGCGATTTGTGTCGAAAAGCGACTTCGGGGCATTTGGATTTTCTATGGATTATGAGTTATATTTGGATGTGTTTTTTAAATGGATTTGATGCGATTTCTGGATTCAGAAATATATTCGGAAATGATTTTGTATTTTGCTTTTAAATTAATATTGATGCGATTCGGATTCTAGAAATATGTTTATAGATATGGATATAATTTGGATTTAATTCGATAATTCTGAACGGAATAAATTGTATTGTTTTCGAAAAGTGATTTGACTCCGATATATGTAAACATAGATATGAATATAGGAGATTGACATGCCAATTGGGTTCTCTAAACAGTACTGTGTCGAAATGTTGTGATTATGTATCACAGAAATATTGTAATCTGATATGGAACATGCAGCGGGTACTCCGTTGGTGTCCAACTCTGATCTAATGTTCAGTTTAGTATGCGAAGCCGAACCACCCGTAATCCAGTCCACAAATTTATGTTATATAGATCAGCAGCCCATATGAATATAGAAATGTTCTTTGAAACTATAAATGTTATTTGATTTGAAACGTGTTTTATATTGGGAAGTGATTTACGAATATTTGACTTGACTTGTTTTTAATGTGAATATATGCTTTGACTTGTATTTGATTTGAATTGAACCCCATATTGATTATTTATTTGTTAGTATATTTTTCATGTTTTGATTTAAATGATATTATAGTGTAAGCGTAAATATAATTTTATGTACACCCACTAAGCTATATGCTTAGTGTTACGCCTTTTGTGTACCCGCAAGTATACGGGGTTGGCACAAGTAATATAGAATGGTAAGTTCTAATTATCGTTCCCACGAGGACGATTAGTAATGGAATACTGACAGTAACCAAGTCTAATACTATCTAGAGCACTAACTCAAAGGTTGTGATAAATAACTTGTAAACTAAGTAACTATAAAACTATAACCTACTATATAATTCTTATCAGAGATAAATGGAACTAGGGAATCCGATTTCACCAACTAATCGTTATGATGAGAGATAACTATGCATGAATGTTCAAGTCAATAATTGATGATCACGTTATATAATTATCCAAAGTCCTCTCTCGAGGTAAATCGAACCTATTCAACATATACTAACACCTTATCTCTCGATGACTATTAACTATATGAAAATGCAATGAACATAGAAACATACTTAATCACATAACTCACACCAATATATCTCTATTTGGTTCCTAAGTTATGGTGTTAATTTATCGAACACGTTGTGAACGTCTCCTCTCGGTACTTAGCCCACAACAACAAGATATTGAATATTGGTGATCAAGCAATACACAATCAATAAAGCATTAAATCAACACTCAATCAAATAACTTAATTCACCCAAACATGTACTAATCTCAATCATAATTCATAGTAAGATCCATCATCATCCCTAGTATATGGAATTAGTTCATAACTAGGAAATAAGAATACATATTAAGTTTTATCAAGAGTAACATCAATAACAAAAGACTAATGAAAAGATTATGATAGAAAAACTCTCAACGGCCTCTCATCTGAACCCGATTCGATTGAGTTTCTCCATGCACAAATCCAACTCATATGAGTGATTGAAGTCGTCCGATGAGTCGATCCGATGGCTAGTCTCCTCGCCCTTCTTCTCTCTTCTTCTTCCTTCTTCTTTCTTTCTCTCTTCTGTTTTTTAATAATTCTTCCCCTCTCTTCTAAAAATCCCGTCTCCTTTTATACTGACAGCTAGGGTTGCAATTTACACGCCACTCGGGACTTGGCAACTCACGGGCCAAGTCGCGAGTCAACTCGCGTGTGCCTCGGTCTTGTCTGGAAATTTTGTCTTCGCGACTTGACCAACTTGCGAGTCAAGTCGCGTGTGCCTCAGTCTTTGGCTGCTCTGATGGTCATCGCGACTTTCCCAACTCGCGAGTAAGTCGCGAGGCAAGTCGCGTGTGTCTCAGTCTCTTTGCTGGAGTTTTGACCTCGCGAGTTTGGCAAAGTCGCGAGCAAGTCGCTACCCCAACTCGCGAGTCTTCTCTGGACGAGCTGAAACGTAGTCGTCGAACTGCGGCAAGCATCGAATAGACATTCAAGATGCATTTTTGGCCGAGATCAACTGAAATCCCCAACGGAACCTATCAAACCTGCACACTTAATAAAACCATTAAATACCTCTTATAATTGCCCTAAACTCGACAAAAGCACGGAGGAATGAGGCTCCATTTCCGGCAAGAAATGGTGCCAACAAGCACCCCCAAACTTGGCTTTTGCTCGTCCTCGAGCAAAGATGAGAGAAGAGAAAGCAAAACGACCAACACACGAAATTCAAAAACAGGGAAAACATTAAGCACATACATAGAGGGTTCACAAATCTTCACTAAGCTCACTAACCTAAACCACTTTCGTAGATGACACGGTGGCACTTAGCATATGCCACAAGCCTTTAAACCCCTAGGTGTCCCTAGTGGACTAGTTGTAGTCTTGTGAGGGTTTACCAGCGGCGATACCCACAAACACACAGCTTCAACATCAAAGAAACAAAATCATGCTAGACATATACCCATGTTAAGATCAGTTATTCGCACCCGTAAGAGAACTGAGTTAAAAGCATCCACTCATGAAATTTTAAACTGCATGCCACGCACAAGTAACACTCTACGAGCCTTAAACAAAAGCACAAAACTAAACCAACTACCAGGATATAATTCGCCTCGACTCTAACCTCTCAAGTGATTTCATTCGAGTCGTTCAGATTCTAGGCAACACTCTCAACAACATATGCGAACTGGAGTTTAAGCATAAAAGATATTCAAAATGAAATTCGCATACGACCCAAGTAATAGAATGACGCTCAGATTAAGAAAAAGATCTCATGAACGGATTCAAACACTAAGAACCACAGAATTCACCACGCATGCATAACTACCGGATTGGAATCATCAAGCAATCAGTAGGTCTTTTAATCGGTTGTAATGGGGCCAAGGGTGAAGGTTACGGAAAGAACGGAAATTTTGGGTTCCAACAAGAGCTTAGGATCCTTATGATAGAGATTTCTTGACTTAATCAATCTTCTACAAATCTTTTTACGCCCATCAATTGTCTATATGAACCCCTCTTTTGCTTTTTCTACTGGTTCTTTCTTTCTTCTCTTCACAACAGTCTAAATTTATTTATTTTTTTATTTTTTTTCAAATATGGTAACTCCCTTTTATTTTCCCCATCCACATTTTTCCAAAAAAAAAAAACTCTTTTTCTATCAATGACACATCTCTAGTTGATCCCAAGCTCCACAGGTAAGGCTTTTTATCAATCAGACTTGGATATGCTTTCGTATTGGTAACTTTAGAAATGGTTAGCGTGTTTGGTTTCAAAGGGGCTAATGGAGCATGCAACATGGTAGGGAAAAGGCCTTTTTACTGGTTAATCACATACATAGCCTACATCCTTTCTCAAGAATCAACCAAATCGACAGCAATGCACGCAAGTGATATTCATACAAATAAGTTCAGTCGTATCTAAAGCAAAACCTATAGAGATCAATCTAATTATGACAAATAAATCAAGAAGAGTGTATCAGATTAGAACAAGAAAACCTGCGCTCAAACAAAACGTTAATGGCTCAAATCGCTTATCAGGCAATCTCCACTATTAATCCTGGTTGGCTGGTCTACGCATGCTTTTCAAAAAAGAAACATAGAATGCAACAAGTCACGGTGCAAAGTAGTAAAAAAAAATCCTGAGTGGTACCTAACATTTCAATTTCTCTTGCAGAAACTAGCAACAGATTCCTAACCGAAAGTATATGTATGGCAATAATGAGGTTCAACGATGTTTACGTTGGTTTTTTTTTTGTTTTTTGTTTTATCACGCTAACAACTCAAGTCTAAATAAAAAACACACAACACACATCAACCAAACAAAACCACCCCCAAACGTAAGATCAACATTGTCCCCAATGTTGACATTAGCTTAGAAGTGGAACACATCAAGAAACATAACTCAAGTCTAAATAATAACACACGAGACAAACAATACAAAACAAAACGATAAATAAGGAAAAGAACGATAACAATCCCAATGTCGATTTATAAATCATATTTTTTTATGAAGATTTGTTTGTACACAGGTAGCAATGAGAACTGGAGTAAAATCTTGGCATAAAGGAAGAAAAACAGAGACTCGCGACTTGTGAAGTCGCGAGCAACTCGCGACCAAACTCGCGTGTGTCTCGGGAAATTTTTGGGTTTGTGCCTTCGTGACTTCACTCGCGACTTTCCAAGTCGCGGGTAAGTCGCGATAAAATGGTGCGTTTCATGTCAATCCCAGAAAAATTGGCCTTCGCGACTTGCCAAGTCGCGACCGTGTTTAAATAGTGAAACCTGAGCTTGGGCGCCGCACAAGGTAAAACCCCAAACTCTTGCACTTTGAAAATTCTCTCAAATCTTCTCTAGGCCGGTCTCACCTTCTTCTACTTTCTCTCGATTTTTCAGGCACAAGGTATGTATCTCTCATTCTCCAAACCTT